>BOPN01001645.1:51504-64004 GCA_017312705.2 Penaeus japonicus
GAGAGAGAGAGAGAGAGAGAGAGAGAGAGAGAGAGAGAGAGAGAGAGAGAGAGAGAGAGAAAGCGAGAGAGGAGAAAGAACAAGAGAGAAAGAGAGAGAGAAGAGCGAAAACGAGAGAGAGAGAGAGAGAGAGAGAGAGAGAGAGAGAGAGAGAGAGAGAGAGAGAGAGAGAGAGAGAGAGAGAGAGAGAGAGAGAGAGAGAGAGAGAGAGAGAGAGAGAGAGAGAGAGAGAGAGAGAGAGAGAGAGAGAAAGGGAAAGAGAGAGAGAGAAAGCGAGAGAGGAGAAAGAACAAGAGAGAATGAGAGAGAGAAGAGCGAAAACGAGAGAGAAAGAGAGAGAGGCTCCGTGTCAAAGAAAGAGGTGGAAGGAAAGAGAGTAGAGATGATTATATCAATTTCCACTGAGCTGTTTGACGGTTCAACATGTTTTTTTTTTTTTTTTTTTTTTTTTTTATGGAGATGGATCTTGTGCCAAAGTTTTTCTTCTCTCTGATTCTTTTAGGGGAATAATTTATGTTATTTTCATTCTTTGGCGCTGCCTTGAAATATTTCATCTATGTTTCATAGATATCTGTGAATTATATATATATACATATATATATATATATATATATATATATATATATATATATATATATAAGTATATGTATGTATGTATATATATATATATATATATATATATATATATATATATATATATATATATATATATAAGTATATGTGTGTATGTGTAAATATATATATATATATATATATATATATATATATATATATATATATATATATATATATATATATATACATATATATATATATATATATATATATATATATATATATATATATATATATATATATATATATATATATATATATATATATATATATATATATATATATATATATATATATATATATATATATATATATATATATATATATATATATATATATATATATATATATATATATATATATATATATATATATATATATATATATATGCGTGTGTGTGTGTGTGTGTGTGTGTGAGTGTAGAGAGAGGACAATGCAACACCGAATAAGAAAAGCCAAGAACATTTTTTTCCCTTTCAAGAGAACTGATTTTCATCTCTATTTTCCAAGAGGACTGACGTCGGATCGCCTCTCTCCTTCCCGGCTTTTCCCCACCAGAGCCAGAAATCTAATTACACAGCTAATCCTCGTCAAATGAAGTGTTAAATCACACCTCCTGCTCTGCGCGGTTCGTCCAAGAGGAAAGGAAGGAAGGGGGGCGAAGGGCGAAGGGGGGGGGGAGGGCGAAGGGTGAAGGGCGAAGGGTGAAGGGGGAGGGGGTTAATGAAGAGAGAAAGAGAGAGGGGGGGGGGAGGTTGGAGAGGGAGAGAGAGAGGGGGGAAGGGGTTAGTGAAGAGAGAAAGAGGGAGGGGGGGAGGTTGGAGAGAGAGAAAGAGAGAGAGAGAGAGAGAGAGAGAGAGAGAGAGAGAGAGAGAGAGAGAGAGAGAGAGAGAGAGAGAGAGAGAGAGAGAAGGGGGGGGGGGGGGGAGAGAAAGAGAGAGAGAGAAGGGGAGGGGGGGTGGAGGGAAGGGATGGAAAGGATGAGGGAGGGAGGGAGTGAGGGAGGGAGGGATAAAGAAAGAGAGATAGAGAGAGAGAAAGATAGATAGATAGATATAGAGAGAGAACGAGAGAGATCGTATTAGGTAAAAAAGATGGTAAGAGAATAAAAAAACACACACACACACACACACACACACACACACACACACACACACACACACACACACACACACACACACACTCACACACACACACACACACGTGCAGACACACACACACACACACATTTTCTTTCCGTTCCTAACATGAAATTTATTGAGATTAAACGTCATCTGTATATGTTGAAGACACAGTAGAACGGATAAAAAGAAAGAAAGAAATGATATATAAAAAATGATAAATGAGAAATGATATTTAAAAAAAAGAAAGATGAAATGATAAAAAAAATGAATAAAAGTAATACATTAATTATATGTTTAAGCTATTTCAAATCACATTCATATGTTTAAAGAGAGGAAGAGGAGGAGGAGAGGTAAAGAGGAGGAGGAGAGGGGAAGAGGAGGAGGAGAGAGGAAGAGGAGGAGGAGAGGGGAAGAGGAGGAGGAGAGAGGAAGAGGAGGAGGAGAGAGGAAGAGGAGGAGGAGAGGGGAAGAGGAGGAGGAGAGGGGAAGAGGAGGAGGAGAGGGGAAGAAGAGGAGGAGAGGGCAAGAGGAGGAGAGGAGAGGGGAGGAGGAAGATGATAAGGAAGAGGAATGAGGAAAGGAAGATTAAGAGGAAAGAGGAAGAAGAAGAGGAGAGAAAATGAATAATAATAATGAGTCTATGAAGAAGGAAGAGAAGAAGAAAGATAAAGAAGAGAAATAAGAAGGAAAGAAAATGAAAAACAGATGAAAAACAAAGCAAGGAGAAAGGAAAAGCCGTAGATGAAGAAAAAAAAAGAGAAAAAAGAGATAGAGAGAGAGAGAGAGAGAAAGAGAGAGAGAGAGAGAGAGAGAGAGAGAGAGAGAGAGAGAGAGAGAGAGAGAGAGAGAGAGAGAGAGAGAGAGAGAGAGAGAGAGAGAGAGAGAGAGAGAGAGAGAGAAAAGAGAAAGCCTAAAAAGTCAAAAGAAGAAAATGATGAATAAATAACGAAAAATAAGGAGAAAGCGAAGGAGAAAGAAGAGACAAAAGAAAGAAAATGAAAAAGAAAGAAAACAACGAAGAAGAAGAGAAGAAATCGAAGAAAAAAGAAAGCAAACGAAAAAGAGAAAGCGAAAAAGAAAGCATAAAAAAAGGAGATGGCAGAGACAGGAAGCATCGGGTAAAAATGGAAAAAGGAAACCGATAATGAAAAGGAAAATATAGAAATCACATTTAGTGTAGATAAGAGAAAGAGAAAGAACAAAACAGGTAAAGATGAAGCAAATAATAAGGAAACAATAAAGAAATGATAAGGGGAAAGGAAGGGAAGCGAAGAGAGATGAAGGGAAGGGAGGGGAAAGGAAAGGAGGGGAAGGAGAAGGGAAAGAAGGGAAGGGAAGGGAAAGAAGGGAAGGGGAAGGGAAAGAAGGGGAGGGTAAGGGAAAGAAGGAAAGGGAAGGGAAAGAAGGGAAGGAAAGGGGAAAGAACGAGAGGGGGAGGGGAAAAAAGTGAAGGAAATGGGAAAGAACGGCAGGGGAAGGGAAAGAAGGGCAGAGGAAGGGAAAGAAGGGAAGGAAAGGGGAAAGAAAGGAAGAGGAAGAGAAGGGAGATAAGGAGAGGAAAGGTCAGTTATGACATCAAAACCGAAGCCTTTTTTTTTTTTGCCCTGTGTCGAAGGACCGCAATTCCTCAAAGATAAAATCGCTTCCTTCTTTCTCCCTGTCCGTCTGGCGTCTGTCTCTCTCCTTCTCGCTTATCGCTTTCCATCTCTCTACGGAGCTCTCTTAACTACTACTTCTACTATCTACTACTACTACTATTTCTTCTACTACTACTAATTCAACTACTATTACTAATATTATCTACTATTACCTGCTACTACTACTTCTACTACTGCTACTACTACTTCTACTACTATCTACCACTATCTGCTACTTCTACTACTTCTACCACTATCTACTACTTATACTACTATCTACCACTATCTGCTACTTATAATACTACTACTACTAATTGCTATTACTGCTATTACTACTACCTAACCTTCCGTCTTGACCAGTATTGCATCTTATTAAAATACTATGGCATTTTACGTTTCCTGTAGTTTTGGATTTATGATTGATTATAATTATCATCATTTTTTGTCCCTAGTCGTCGTCGTCGTCATCATCATCATTATTGTTATTATCACTGATATCATTATTATCATGATCATTATTTTCAATATCATTATGATTGTAATTGTTATTATTATCATTATCCTCATCATTATGATTATTATCAATATCATCATTATTATTATCATATCATGATTGTAATTGTCATTATTATCATTATTATCATCATCATTATAATTATCATCATCATCATCATCATTATCTATTGGACAAAAACAACGAGATCATTAGCCTAATTACTTCTTGTCCAATTAATTACCATGTCCCAACTTACCCTCTGTCACTACCAAGTGTCTCCTTCTTTTATCGCAAATATCTATCCAACCCTACCCATCTGCAACACCAATATCCTTCTGCAATCCCTCAACAATATTGCAACGCACCCTAGCCAATTAAACACCCCTTCTTCACACAAGCATCCCCCCCCCCAATCTCCTACGCCCCTTCTCCTTTTATCAGTCTATCTCCCTCCTACTTTATCCCCCTCACCTTACACACCTTCTTCTCCTTTTATCCGTCTATCTCCCTTCTACTTTATCCCCCTCACCTTACACACCTTCTTCTCCTTTTATCCGTCTATCTCCCTTCTACTTTATCCCCCTCGCCTTACACACCTTCTTCTCCTTTTATCCGTCTATCTCCCTTCTACTTTATCCCCCTCGCCTTACACACCTTCTTCTCCTTTTATCCGTCTATCTCCCTCCTACTTTATCCCCCTCACCTTACACACCTTCTTCTCCTTTTATCCGTCTATCTCCCTTCTACTTTATCCCCCTCGCCTTACACACACACCTCTCCTTCACGCACCTGCCGACGACCCGACGAACCGAAGGGAGCATCTCGGCAGGCCTTCTGCAGCATCCGAGACACGCTGAAGATGATGCTCAGTGATGCTGAGGATGATGCGATATGCAAATGAGTGCCTCTGCGGATCGCCCCGCCGTCAAGCCACGAAGAACGGCGGTCGTTCCAGCTCCGTCGTAAGTCTAGATCGGCGCCGACGTGTGTATCCAGCGGCCGTCGAGGTCAATTAACGTAGGCGCGGGCGATTCTGAATGAACGTCGTGGCGCTCCATTCATAAAATTTGATGGGACTTCATTGATTGGCGTCGGGGGTCTCTTGGTAGGGGGGCTAGGGGCTGGGGGTGGGGGCTGGGGGCTGGGCCGTGCAGTAGGAGGGGGGGTTGGAGGGGTGGGTGGACTTTGGGGATGGGAGGGGGATAGGGAGGGGAGGGGGAGGTTGGGACTATTCTTTTTTTCTTTTCTTTTTTATTCTTTTCTTTGGTTTTTCATTCTTTTTCCCCCTTTTCTTTCTCTCTTTACCTCCCTCTACCTTGTCCTTTCTTTTCTCTTCACTCTCCTCTCCCCGCTGTGTTTCCCTCCCTCTTTCCCTTATTCTCAAGCATCCCCCTGGCCTTCTCTCCCCTCTACCCATCCCCTACCATTCCCCCCTCCCCTTATACCCCTCCCCAACCCCCTTCTCTCCCCTCTACCCCTCCCCTTCCCATCTACCCCTCCTCAACCCCTCTTCCTTACCCCCCCTCTCTCCCTCTCCCCCCTCCCCCCCCCCCACTCCATAGGAAGCCTGGAAATATGAAACCCAACACTCGCAGTAGGTAAATCCCCCTTGACACACGATATTTATTGGGCTACGTTATCAGCGGGAGGGGGAGGGGGAGGGGGGGAAGGAGGAAGAGGAGGGAAAGAGGAGGGGGAGAGGAGGGGGAAGGGGGATGTAAGGAGGGGAAGAGGAGGGGAAGGGGAGAGTGAGGGGGGAAAGGGGTGGGGGTTATCAGCGGGAGGGGGAAGGGGAAGGGGAAGAGGAGGGAGAGAGGAGCGAAGGGAGGGGCGAAGGGAGGGGGAACGGGGTGGTGGGGGTGGGGGTGGGGGGGGGTTTGGATTCCAGCCGCGGTTCGGATGTGTTCGAGAGGGTTTCGGTAGGGAGTCCAGCTGTCACCTCTATTAATTATCCGGATCAGTCTCCCGTAATGAGTTAATTAAGGGCGAGAAACACACCTATTTGTGGCGATCAACCAACCACGAGTGAAGCTCAATTATTATTATTTTTTTTTTTTCATTATTTTCTATTATATTTTTTTATTATCTCTTTTGTCATTATCTTTTATTTTATTATCATTTTTTTATTATTATTTTTTCATTATCTTTTATTATCATCTATTATTTCTTTATTATCTTTTATTTTTTCTCATTATCTTTTATTATCATCTTTTATTATCATTTTTGAACGAGGTATGGTGAAGGTATGGTGTATGGTGAAGGCACAGGGGAGGTATGGTTTTATATGTCGTTTAAGATGTTTAAGTTATGGTGAGAATAGATTGGAAGAAGAGGAGAGAGGAAATAAATAGGGATGATGATGATGATGATGGTGATGGTGATGATGATGGTGGTGGTGGTGATGGTGATGATGATGACGGTGGTGATGATGATGATGATGATGGTGATAATGATGGTGATGGTAATGATGCTAGTAATGATGATGGTGGTGGTGATGATGGTGATGAAGATGCTGCTGATGATGATGGTGGTGATGGTAATAAGGATGGTGATGATAGCGGTGATGGAGATGAAGATGATGAGGATGATAATAATAATAACAATAATAATAATGACAGTGATGATAACAATAAAAAACATAAATAACAACAACAACAATAACAATGACAATAACAAAGCAAACACAAATACCAATACCACTAATAAAAAAACAAAAACACAAAAGTAATAACAAATAAAACAGAGCAACATCCCAGAACGCGAAACAACCACAACCACAACCACAACCAAGCCAGCAGTCACCAATTAAACCCAGGATGGCTTATCCGAAGGCGCGATCGAAGCTCTGCTCCTTTGTATATATTTGCATATCTATCGTCCTATGACTTTTTTTTTTAAGTCGTTTTAATAGGGTGTCAAAGTCATGGGATGGGGTTTGCGATTAGGGGGGGGGGGGGTTGGTTGGAAGGAGGGGGGTTTGTGGGGATTGGGGTTGGGTTGGAGGGGGGGGTGTTGTGGGGGTTGGGTTGGAGGGGGGGGGTTGTGGGGGTTGAGGTTGGGTTGGAGGGGGGGGGTTGTGGGGGTGGGGTTGAAAGAAGGGGGGGTTTGTGGGTGTGTGGGGTTGAATGGAGGGGTTTTGGGTTGGGGGAGAGGGGTTGAATGGAGGGTGTTTGTGGGTTGGGGTTGGGTTGGGGTTGAGAGGAGGGGGTTTGGGAGTGTGGGGGTGTGGGGTTGAAAGGAGGGGGTGTGGGCGAAGTGGGGTGATAGGAGGTGTGGTTTAGGGGTGAAGTGGGGGGGATGGATAAAGAGGGGGAGGGGGGGGGAGGATAAAGAGAGGTGGGGTGACGGAAGGGGAAGGAGGAAAGGGTGAAAGGGTGAGGGAAATGGGGGAGGGGGTGGGGTAAAAGAAGGGAGAAGGGGAAACGGGGAAAGGAAAAGGTGGGGAAAGGAGTGAAGTGAAAGAAGGTAGGGCTGAAGGGAAGGGAAAGGAAGTGGTAGAGAGGATGAAAGGGAAGAGGCAAGGGAGGAGAAAGGAAGTGTGGAGATGAAGGCAGAAGAAGGGAATAAGGCTTGAAGGGAAGGAGTGTGAGACAAGAAGGGTAATTAACGAAGGGGTGAAGGGAAAGGAGAAGAGAAAAATTAAAGGGAAATAGATGGGAGCGAAGGGAGTAAATAGGTGGTAAAGGAAGGGAAGGATAAGGGGAAGAACAGAAAAAGGAAAAAGAAGAGGGGAAGGAGACGAAGGGAGGGAGGAATCATGCATGTCGAGAGGGGGGGGGGGAGAAGAGGCTTAGAATGACAGATAAGAACGAGAAGAAATTAATTGACAGGTGACACGCGACCAGTATGACAATACCCCAATCGCGAGTTACCTCACACACACACACACACACACACACACACACACACACATACACGCACACACACACACACACACACACTCGCACACACACACAAACACACACACACACTCACACACACACAAAGACCGACACACGCCCCATCTTCGAGCGTTCATCTTTTAACGAAGGGAAGAAGAAGGAGAAGAAAAAGAATAAGAAAAAGAAGAATAAGAAAAATAAAAAGAAACGAGGAAGAATAAAAAGAAGAAGAAAAAGAAAAAAGAAAAAAAAGAAAAAAAAAGAAAAAAAATGAAAAATGAAAAATTCAAAAAATAAAATAAAAAAGAAAAAGAAAAGAAAAGAAAAAGAAAAAAAGGAAGAGAAAAAGGAAAAGAAAAGAGGAAAAAGAAAGAGAAAAAGAAAAAGAAAAAAAGAAAAAGAAAAAGAAAAAAGAAAAAAGAAAAAGAAAAAGAAAACAGAAAAAGAAAAAATGAAAAAGAAAAAAAAGAAAAAAAGAAAGAAAAAGAAAAAAAAGGGGAAAAAAAAAAGAAGAAGAAGAAGAAAAAATAAAAAGGGGCTAGGGGTCTACCTGCACGTTCACACGTTCCTCAGCGCATAACGAAGGGGTTCGGAGGTGATCGTAATGGCCCGCTGAGGAATAACGCCCATCGTGGGTTGCGTGGTGTCAGTTTTCCAATGAAGAGTGATTTCACATCCGCCATGACTGGGGGCCTGTTGTCTTCTGCTCCCATTGAGTCTAATTCTGTTTCTCTATCTATATCACCTTCTAATGTACCTATACTTATTGGTTCAACCTTTGCTACACCTGGTTCAGGCACCAAAGTTTGCTTGATCGAGTGAGAGACTCGCTAACGATTCGCTAACGGAGATCATACGTGCAGGTCGATGTGTCTGTGTATATGCATGCGTATATGTGTATGTATTTGTGTGTGTATGTATGTATATGTGTGTGTATATATATATGTATATATATATATATATATATATATATTATATATATATATATATATATATATATATATATATATATATATATAGGTATATATATATATATATATATATATATATATATATATATATATATATATATATATATATGCATATATAATATATATATATATATATATATATATATATATATATATATATATATATATATATATATATATATATATATATATATATATATATATATAAATATATATATATATATATATATATATATATATATATATAATATATATATATATATATATATATATATATATATATATGTATATATATATATATATATATATATATATATATATATATATATATATATATATATATATATATGTGTGTGTGTGTGTGTGTGTGTGTGTGTGTGTGTGTGTGTGTGTTGTATACATATATACATACATACATACATACACAAAACACACACAAAACACACACGTACGCACACGTATCTCTGTATAATCCCGCGCCTTCCCTTTCGTGAAGCTACCCCATCCAACAGCAAGACACAGACAGGTACAGACAGACCCTCGCAACCTCCCGCCCTCAGACCCTCGCAACCTCCCGCCCTCAGACCCTCGCAACCTCCCGCCCTCAGACCCTCGCAACCTCCCGCCCTCAGACGCGCAATCTCGCCGTAACTGAGAAATGAGCTGGAGACTCTCCCCTTCTAAAAACACTCTGACTCTGTGATCCTGTTTTCCTGATAGCCTTCAATTAGCGGTCACTTCGACGTCTCTGCCATGTTGCAGGCTCTCGCTCCCCTTTATCACGACGTCATGCAATCTTGTCATGCACGCGTTAAAGCTTCCTGGCTGGCTTTTCTGATTTCTTTTTTTTTCGCTCTATTTTTTCTTTGACTCTCTCTCTCTCTCTCTCTCTTTCTTTCTCTCTCTCTCTCTTTCTTTCTCTCTCTCTCTCTCACTCCCTCCCCCTCCCTCTCTCTCGTTTAATTTAAATCCGTCTTATAGTCTTTAAGCTATTAATTTAAATTCGTCAGCGCTAATCAATAAATTGTTGTTGATTTTATAGTTTTAATCTGTACATTCTACATTTCCTTGAAACTTTATACATAATCCATCAAAAACGAGTTTCATCTCCTTAAAAGTTGTTTCAGAATATCTAAAAAATGAAATAAAATAAAATTAGGCCACCAAGACATTTAATTTTCTTAGAAACCTCTTTGTACCCCCCCCCCAAAAAAAAAAAAAAAAATCCCTCTTTTCCCAGTCTAAATAAACTAAGTACTTTTTTTTCTTTCATTCTAATCCCAATGATTTACTTCGCCTTCATTAAGATGTATATTTTCGTTGCTTGCAGGAATATTTGAATATTTCTCTCGACATACCTCGTTAAAGATGTTGATCTTACTTCACCCCTTGCAGATGTTGATGTTCAATATCCTGTGCACACTAACCTCCAATCTTTACCGTTGTTTCCTGTCCACACGCCCCTTAACTTACGCACTAATTAGAGTGACACCCTTGTATCACTTAATTGGGATTCGTTTGTCTTTGTCCATAGGGTAGCCCATGTTTGGCATTTCCCCCTTTTTATCACCTATTTCTCCTAATAACTTTAATTAGTTTTAATGAATTAATTACTCCGCTTCTGCAATGACTCATACTCGATCCACGGTATTTACTCTCTTCGTTATGGCTTCTATTTGATATTTTCTTTGGTTCTGCTGTTCGTTATCATTTTGTGGTGTATTTCCTTCCACCTTTGGGAATATTTCCAAGACGTTTCACCTTTTTTTCTTTTTTTTATTATCTCTTCTGTGCTTTATCTGTCTCGACATCCAGGGCTCTCAGTCACCACACGTTTAAGCCTTTGGTACTGATGAAGCTTCGATATCTCTGTGATTAACATTATATTGATTAACTCTTACATTGTTATCTTCTCAATCGTTTCTTTAGAATTTAGAATAGCATTATTATTTTTTTTCGTGGTCGTAGGTATACTCTCATTATTGTTATTTTTGTTGATATGCTGTTTTTTGTTTTTGTTGATGGTGTCATCATCACATTATTTGTAACAATAGCACTATTTCTATCATTATTATTATTTATCTCTCATTTTCTTTAGTCACTCTTTTGATATATGATTTTCAGATCGTCAGTCTTAGAATACAGTTCTTAATTTCTGTTTCAGAGAACACACACACACACACACACACACACACACACACACACACACACACACAAAACAAAACACGTACCTTTCTATCTTAATTAAAAACAAATTCGCAAGTGCGGGCCGTCTAACACACACACACAAAGTTAATGCACGTAAGATTACGACATTCTCATCCCCGTTGTCATCATTATAAATTTTCCCGCCAAACACCGGCCCGCCATTAACGGAAGAGCTCAGCCGTCCTCAGACAACCGTCATAATTCAACCTGATTTCTCACGCTTCCATATTTCCTCTTCGTCTCGACGCTATAACCAGCTGTCTGTCATCCCAAACCGCCGCTATAGTGAGTCTATTATCCTCACATTAAACTGATTGAAATCCTATACGCTCTTAATCCTCCCCTCGAATTGAATGCTGGTTCCTTTTGCTTCTAGAACAATCCTTTTCCCAGGGCCAGCTGTCTTGTGCCAGGTCGGAGGCGAAATTCCAATTTGGTTAGTCGTCTTTGGTCTTACTTCGGTCGTGGAGGAGAATGCATGCACCTAAGCTTCACTCCCGTCCATGTCATTAAAGACCTTTTTCCTCCCCGCTAACTACCGGCGATAGGCATAAGGACACTCTCTTCAAAAAAGGCGGAAGTGGCGGTCTCATTTAAGAGGTGTCGCTGAGCTCCTTCCGGTCTTGCCCTTCGAGGATATCGATCAAGGTTTTATAGCGGCCGTGACTGGCAACGACTCGGGAGAATTAAACGGCTCAATTCCCGGACCAGATGTTCCACAGAGGCACAAGTGACCGCACCTCTGCCACGCGACCGTCGCCTCTATCGCGTCTAGACATAAAGGTCTTGGACGATGATTTTAAACTACATTAGGCCAATAACACATCGGACAGGGGAGGGGGATAGGGAGATGGGGAAGGGGAGGGGAAGGGGAGGGGAGGGAGGAGGGAGGGGGATTTAATGCTGACTTCTCGCTCTTCCGTTGTGGTGTAAACAGGGGATCTACGTTCGAGGGATTAATAGAAGTTGTTGAATTAATTATAATAATATCGACACGGGATTGGTGCCTGAGGCTACGTGGCTGGCGGGGTGGTTGCGGCTTATGTTATTAAACTGATCTGTTTTATTTTTCCGAATTGAATGCTTTGTTATTCTTCCTTCGTTCACGAGACTGTGGGAAATGTGAAAAAGGGAAAGAGTGAGGTAGGTGAAGTGTGGGGGGGGGGGGGGGGGAGAATATCGATCCGGTGATGGGAAAATAATGGGAATGGTATTGCAACTAATATCTATGGCAATGATGCTAGCAATGATTGTAACGATGATCTGATAATAACAGTAGGATACTGTTTATAAGAGACGAATCATTATCATTACTAGAACAACTGATAAACATTAATAATAATATCGATAACAACAGCAAGAACATAAATAAAAAAGATAATGATAACACCAAAATTAACGATAATGATAACGGTAATAATGATAACCATTTTAATGATAATGATGATATCAATAATGATAATAAATATGATTACAATGATAATAATTATAATTTCAGCCTTAACTACAATAACATTAATACTATTTGCAATAACATAATGGTGACGATCAAAATTATAAGAATAATA
>BOPN01001645.1:69004-76504 GCA_017312705.2 Penaeus japonicus
GATGAAAAGGTGGTGAGGGGTGAAGAGGTGATGAAAAAGTGGTGAGTGGTGAAGAGGTGATGAAAAGGTGGTGAGTGGTGAAGAGGTGATGAAAAGGTGGTGAGTGGTGAAGAGATGATGAAAAGGTGGTGAGTGGTGAAGAGGTGATGAAAAGTTGGTGAGTGGTGGGTGGTGAAGAGGTGATGAAAAGGTGGTGAGTGGTGAAGAGGTGATGAAAAGGTGGTGAGTGGTGAAGAGATGATGAAAAGGTGGTGAGTGAGTTGGTGCTTATTGTTAGCAACGGGTGTATGAAGAGGGCATTGTGATGAAAAATGTAGATAGAGCAAAAGACGAGGATAAAAGCGCTGAGGAAAGGAGGATGAATTGGAAGCTTGCGAAAGAGAGATAAGAGAGGAGAGGATCAAGAATAAGTTGATAAACGAGATAAAACACCGAATAAAGACTAAGCGAAGCGGAAAAGCAGATAAGAAACAAGTAGAAGAAGAATCAAACACATAAACACACAAAAAAACAAAACAAAAAAAAACGAGCATAATGTTTCGCAATAGAAAACACATTACGAGGACACGAGTTTTAAGTTTTTTTTTTTTTTTTTTTTTTCTCTAATGATAGTTGCCGGAAATGGTCGAGGGATGAGATATAATGAGATACTTAGCTTAGCAGGTGTTACATCATGGCCTTGGCATCAAAGGCTTAGATGAATACGGAAGCTGTCTTTCTCTCTCTCTCTCTCTGTCTCGTCTCTCTCTCTCTCTCTCGTTTTCTCTGTCCCTCTCTGTCTCGTCTTTCTCTCTCTCTCTGCCTCGTCTTTCTCTCTCTCTCTGTCTCGTCTTTCTCTCTTTGTCTCTCAGTCTCTGTTTCTCTGTTTCTCTGTCTCTGTCTCTCTCTTCCGTTCTCTCTCTCTCTCTCTCTCTCTCTCTCTCTCTCTCTCTCTCTCTCTCTCTCTCTCTCTCTCTCTCTCTCTCTCTCTCTCTCTCTCTCTCGCTCTCTCTCTCTCAGATTGCTATATACCTATCAATCTATCTCTTTGTCTATCTATCTCACTGTCTATCAATTTATTCACGTGTGTGAGTGTGTGTGTGTGTGTGTGCGTGTGTAAATATAGAGATAGATTGATCATGCAGACTTGCATGTATGTATATAGATAAATAAACATACAGATAGGCATGCACACCCCCTCCCGCATGAATATCCTTAGGGACATATCCTACAGCCTCCCCCATCTTCTACATCCTCTCCTCGTGAGCTCACTCCCCTTCAGGTCCCTTCAGACAGACGTTCGAGTGTGACACAGACCTCTCCATCCTCCTGCTACCCCCCCCCCCTCTCTTTCCATCGTAACCTTTCCCTTTCCATCTATCTCATCTCTTTCCCCTTTCCATCTCTCTCATTCTTTCCCCTTTCCATCTCTCTCATCTCTTTCCCCTTTCCATCTCTCATCCTTTTCCCCTTTCTATCTCTCTCATCTCTTTCCCCTTTCCATCTCTCTCCCTCCTTCCCCTTTCCATCTCTCTCATCTCTTTCCCCTTTCTATTTCTCTCATCTCTTTCCTCTTTCCATCTCTCTCATCTCTTTCCCCTTTCCATCTCTCTCATCTCTTTCCCCTTCCCATCTCTCTCATCTCTTTCCCCTTTCCATCTCTCTCATCTCTTTCCCCTTTCCATCTCTCTCATCTCTTTCCCCTTTCCATCTCTCATCCTTTTCCCCCTTTCTGTCTCTCTCATCTCTTTCCCCTTTCCATCTCTCTCCCTCCTTCCCCTTTCCATCTCTCTCATCTCTTTCCCCTTTCTATTTCTCTCATCTCTTTCCTCTTTCCATCTCTCTCATCTCTTTCCCCTTTCCATCTCTCTCATCTCTTTCCCCTTTCCATCTCTCTCATCTCTTTCCCCTTTCCATCTCTCTCATCTCTTTCCCCTTTCCATCTCTCTCCTCTCTTTCCCCTTTCCATCTCTCTCCTCTCTTTCCCCTTTCCATCTCTCTCATCTCTTTCCCCTTTCCATCTCTCTCATCTCTTTCCCCTTTCCATCTCTCTCATCTCTTTCCCCTTTCCATCTCTCTCCTCTCTTTCCCCTTTCCATCTCTCATCTCTTTCCCCTTTCCATCTCTCTCATCTCTTTCCCCTTTCCATCTCTCTCCTCTCTTCCCCCTTTCCATCTCTCTCCTCTCTTCCCCCTTTCCATCTCTCTCCTCTCTTTCCCCTTTCTATTTCTCTCATCTCTTTCCTCTTTCCATCTCTCTCATCTCTTTCCCCTTTCCATCTCTCTCATCTCCTTCCCCTTTCTATCTCTCTCATCTCTTTCCCCTTTCCATCTCTCTCCTCTCTTTCCCCTTTCCATCTCCCTCTTCTCTTTCCCCTTTCTATCTCTCTCCTCTCTTCCCCCTTTCCATCTCTCTCCTCTCTTTCCCCTTTCCATCTCTCTCTTCTCTTTCCCCTTTCTATCTCTCTCATCTCTTTCCCCTTTCCATCTCTCCTCCTTTCCATCTCTCTCATCTCTTTCCCCTTTCCATCTCTCTCATCTCTTTCCCCTTTCCATCTCTCTCATCTCTTTCCCCTTTTCATCTCTCTCATCTCTTTCCCCTTTCCATCTCTCTCATCTCTTTCCCCTTTCCATCTCTCTCATCTCTTTCCCCTTTCCATCTCTCTCATCTCTTTCCCCTTTCCATCTCTCTCATCTCTTTCCCCTTTCCATCTCTCTCATCTCTTTCCCCTTTCTATCTCTCTCATCTCTTTCCCCTTTCCATCTCTCTCATCTCTTTCCCCTTTCCATCTCTCTCATCTCTTTCCCCTTTCCATCTCTCATCATCCTTTTCCCCTTTCCTTCTCTCTCCCTCCTTCCCCTTTCCATCTCTCTCATCTCTTTCCCCTTTCCATCTCTCGTCTCTTTCCCCTTTCCATCTCTCATCTCTTTCCCCTTTCTAACTCTCTCATCTCTTTCCCCTTTCCATCTCTCTCATCTCTTTCCCCTTTCCATCTCTCTCATCTCTTTCCCCTTTCCATCTCTCATCATCCTTTTCCACTTTCCATCTCTCTCCCTCCTTCCCCTTTCCATCTCTCTCATCTCTTTCCCCTTTCCATCTCTCGTCTCTTTCCCCTTTCCATCTCTCTCCCTCCTTCCCCTTTCCATCTCTCTCATCTCTTTCCCCTTTCCATCTCTCTCATCTCTTTCCCCTTTCTATCTCTCTCATCTCTTTCCCCTTTCCATCTCTCTCATCTCTTTCCCCTTTCCATCTCTCTCATCTCTTTCCCCTTTCCATCTCTCTCTTCTCTTTCCCCTTTCTATCTCTCTCATCTCTTTCATCTCTTTCCCCTTTCCATCTCTCTCATCTCTTTCCCCTTTCTATCTCTCTCATCTCTTTCCCCTTTCCATCTCTCTCTTCTCTTTCCCCTTTCCATCTCTCTCATCTCTTTCCCCTTTCCATCTCTCTCATCTCTTTCCCCTTTCTATCTCTCTCATCTCTTTCCCCTTTCCATCTCTCTCTTCTCTTTCCCCTTTCCATCTCTCTCATCTCTTTCATCTCTTTCCCCTTTCCATCTCTCTCATCTCTTTCCCCTTTCCATCTCTCTCATCTCTTTCCCCTTTCTATTTCTCTCGTCTCTTTCCCCTTTCCATCTCTCTCCCTCCTTCTCCTTTCCATCTCTCTCATCTCTTTCCCCTTTCCATCTCTCTCATCTCTTTCCCCTTTCCATCTCTCTCATCTCTTTCCCCTTTCCATCTCTCTCATCTCTTTCCCCTTTCCATCTCTCTCATCTCTTTCCCCTTTCCATCTCTCTCATCTCTTTCCCCTTTCCATCTCTCTCATCTCTTTCCCCCTTTCTAACTCTCTCATCTCTTTCCCCTTTCCATCTCTCTCATCTCTTTCCCCTCTCCATCTCTCTCCCTCCTTCCCCTCTCCATCTCTCTCTCTCCTTCCCCTTCTCGCTCTCTCTCTCTCTCTCTCTCTCTCTCTCTCTCTCTCTCTCTCTATATATATATATATATATATATATATATATATATATATATATATATATATATATATATATAGTTGGCTGGATAACAGAGGGAGAGATAGGAAAAGGAGGTGAGAGAGACAGAGGTAGATAGGTCGATAAATAGATAGATAGAAAGAGGAAGAGAGAGAGAGAGAGAGAGAGAGAGAGAGAGAGAGAGAGAGAGAGAGAGAGAGAGAGAGAGAAACGATAACCGAGGCAAGAGAGACAGTTGCGTGAAACAAAAAACACTTTATATGCTTCTCATGTATCTTTGACTATAAAAAAATAAATAAATAAATAAATAAAAAACTTGAAGGTAGTGTTATACCTATGATACCATATAAAAACAAACAAAATAACCAACGAAGAGTAAGGGTTATTCTGATACTTTATCTAAAAAATATTTTTTTCATAAGCATCTGATAATGCGAGTAACAAAAAAACAAACAAACAAAAAAGACGCCTCCGGTAGAAAACATAAAAATGATAAACGCAAAAGCTCTATTTTTATAGACTGAAATAACAGAAATCCAATATTTATGTCAGTTGCCGAGGAACCTTTTTATGAACTCTGTTAGGGTGAAATGTGATAGGAAGATCAGACAGAGTTATGTTATCACGTACATGTAAGACGGAAAAGGGGTATTTGCTTCTTTCTATTCAAAGACACACGGATATGTATCTTTATCTATCTGTCTATCTATTTACCTGTCCATCTATCCATCTATCTCTCTCTCTCTCCCTCTCTCTCTCTCTCTCTCTCTCTCTCTCTCTCTCTCTCTCTCTCTCTCTCTCTCTCTCTCTCTCTCTCTCTCTCTCTCTCTCTCTCCCTCCCTCTCAGATTGGTATTTGCCTATCAGTCTGTCTCTTTGTCTGTGTATCTCACTGTCTATCAATTTATTAATCTATCTCTCTATATCAATATTTACGTATGTTCACTTATGTTCATTTAACTTTCTGTGTCCGGATACCTGTTTGTCTGTCTAGCTGTCTTTGTTTCTCTACCTCTCTCCTTTACACACGCACGCACACACACACACACACACACACATATATGTGTGTGTGTGTGTGTGTGTGTGTAAATATGGAAATAGATTGATCATGCAGACTTGCATGTATTTATATACATAAATAAACATACAGATAGGCAGGCACACCCCCTCCCGCATGATTTTACTTAGGGACATATCCTACAGCCTCCCCCATCTTCCCCATCCTCTCCTCGTGAGCTCACTCCCCTTCAGGTCCCTTCAGACAGACGTTCGAGTGTGACACAGACATCTCCATCCTCCTGCTACCCCCCCTCCCCCCTCTTTCCATCGTAACCTTCCCCTTTCCATCTTTCTCATCTCTTTCCCATTTCCATCTCCCTCATCTCTTTCCCCTTTCTATCTCTCTCATTCTTTTTCCCCTTTCCATCTCTGTCATCTCTTTCCCCTTTCCATCTCTCTCATCTCTTTCCCCTTTCCATCTCTCTCATCTCTTTCCCCTTTCCATCTCTCTCATCTCTTTCCCCTTTCCATCTCTCTCATCTCTTTCCCCTTTCCATCTCTCTCATCTCTCTCCCCTTTCTATCTTTCTCAGTCTTTTCCCCTTTCTATCTCTCTCATCTCTTTCCCCTTTCCATCTCTCTCATCCCTTTCCCCTTTCTATCTCTCTCATCTCTTTCCCCTTTCCATCTCTCTCATCTCTTTCCCCTTCCATCTCTCTCTCATCTCTTTCCCCTTTCCATCTCTCTTATCTCTTTCCCCCCCTTCCATCTCTCTCATCTCTTTCCCCTTTCCATCTCTCTCATCTCTTTCCCCTTTCCATCTCTCTCATCTCTTTCCCCTTTCCATCTCTCTCATCTCTTTCCCCTTTCCATCTCTCTCATCTCTTTCCCCTTTCTATCTCTCTCATCTCTTTCCCCTTTCCATCTCTCTCATTCTCTTCCCCCTTTCCATCTCTCTCATCTCTTCCCCTTCCATCTCTCATCTCTTTTCCCCTTTCCATCTCTTATCTCTTTCCCCCTTTCTATCTCTCTCTCATCTCTTTCCCCTTCCATGTCTCTTCTCTTTCCCCTTTCCATCTCTCTCATCCTTTTCCCCTTTCCATCTCTCTCATCTCTTTCCCCTTTCCATCTCTCTCATCTCTTTCCCCTTTCCATCTCTCTCATCTCTTTCCCCTTTCCATCTCTCTCATCTCTTTCCCCTTTCCATCTCTCTCATCTCTTTCCCCTTTCCATCTCTCTCATCTCTTTCCCCTTTCCATCTCTCTCTTCTCTTTCCCCTTTCCATCTCTCTCATCTCTTTCCCCTTTCCATCTCTCTCATCTCTTTCCCCTTTCCATCTCTCTCATCTCTTTCCCCTTTCCATCTCTCTCATCTCTTTCCCCTTTCCATCTCTCTCATCCTTTTCCCCTTTCCATCTCTCTCATCTCTTTCCCCTTTCCATCTCTCTCATCTCTTTCCCCTTTCCATCTCTCTCATCTCTTTCCCCTTTCCATCTCTCTCATCCTTTTCCCCTTTCCATCTCTCTCATCTCTTTCCCCTTTCCATCTCTCTCATCTCTTTCCCCTTTCCATCTCTCTCATCTCTTTCCCCTTTCCATCTCTCTCATCTCTTTCCCCTTTCCATCTCTCTCATCTCTTTCCCCTTTCCATCTCTCTCATCTCTTTCCCCTTTCCATCTCTCTCACTCTTCTTCTCCCCTTTCCATCTCTCTCATCTCTTTCCCCTTTCCATCTCTCTCATCTCTTTCCCCTTTCCATCTCTCTCATCTCTTTCCCCTTTCCATCTCTCTCATCTCTTTCCCCTTTCCATCTCTCTCATCTCTCTTTCCCTTTCCATCTCTCTCCCTCTTCCCCTTTCTTTCTCTCTCTCATCTCTTTCCTTTCCATCTCTCTCATCTCTTTCCGCTTTCCATCTCTCTCATCTCTTCCCTTTCCATCTCTCTCTCATCTCTTTCCCCTTTCCATCTCTCTCATCTCTTTCCCCTTTCCATCTCTCTCATCTCTTTCCCCTTTCCATCTCTCATCTCTTCCCCTTTCCACTCTCTCTCATCTCTTTCCCTTTCCATCTCTCCTCTCTTCCCCTTTCTCTATCTCTCTCATCTCTTTCCCCTTTCCATCTCTCTCATCTCTTTCCCCTTTCCATCTCTCTCATCTCTTTCCTCTTCCATCTCTCATCTCTTTCCCCTTTCCATCTCTCTCATCTCTTTCCCCTTTCCATCTCTCTCATCTCTTTCCCCTTTCCATCTCTCTCAGTCTTTTCCCCTTTCCATCTCTCTCATCTCTTTCCCCTCTCCATCTCTCTCCCTCCTTCCCCTCTCCATCTCTCTCTCTCCTTCCCCTTTCCATCTCTCTCACCTCTTTCCCCTTTCTTTCTCTCTCCTCTCTTTCCCCTTTCCATCTCTCTCATCTCTTTCCCCTTTCCATCTCTCTCATCTCTTTCCCCTTTCCATCTCTCTTATCTCTTTCCCCTTTCTATCTCTCTCATCTCTTTCCCCTTCCCATCTCTCTCATCTCTTTCCCCTTTCCATCTCTCTCATC
>BOPN01001645.1:81504-84004 GCA_017312705.2 Penaeus japonicus
GTGTGAATGAAAGAGAATTAGAGTAGGTCGTAGAAAGGATAGTAGTATTAGAAGAAGAAGAAGAAGAAATGAAGAAGAAGTGAAGAAGAAGAAAATATAGCAGAAGAGGAAGAAGAAGACGAAGAAGAAGTGAAGAAGAAGAAAAAATAGAAGAAGAGGAAGAAGAAGATAATGAAGAAGACGAAGAAGAAGAAAAAAGAGAAGAGCAAGAAGATGAAGAAGACGAAGAAGAAGAAGAATAAGAAAGACAAGAAGAAGAAGAAAAAAAAGAAAAAGAAAAAGAGGAGAAAATAGAAGAAGAAAATGAAGAGGAGGAAAAAGAAGAAGACGAAGAAGAAGAAGAAGAAGAAGAAAGAGAAGGAGAAGAGAAAAGGGAGAAAACGAAGAAGACAAGGAGGAAACGAGAGAGAGAGAGATAGATGAAATGAGAGAAGGAAATAGGGAAGGACAGAGGGATGGATGGATGGATGGATGGATGAATGAATGAATGAATAAATGAATGAATGAATGAATGGAGAGAGAGAGAGAGATAGAGATATGTAGATAGATGGAGAGAGAGTTAGATAGATAGAGAGAGAGAGAGAGAGATGGAGATAGATAGATAGATGGATAGAGAGAGAGAGAGTTAGAGACAGATAGAGAGAGAAAGAGATAGATAGATAGATAGATAGATAGAGAGAGAGAGAGAGGTACACTAACAGTAATGCAATATCATTTGTGGATTTCAAGCCGAAACAGACATGCATTATACATATGAAGATATATTTGACAGAGAGCTACTTTTGCTAAGTGACTTGCTTGGTTGCAGGCCTTAAAAACAAGAAGAAAAATGTCATGCATAAATTGTGAACAGAACATTATTATTTTTATTTTTTATTTTTTTTACTAATGGAGTCAGTTGTGATGGAATGTATTAATGTATCTATTGATGTCAGGACTTTTGATATAATTTTTGTGTTCTTGTTGTCATTATTATGGACGATTTCATTGTTACTATTATTATTGTTATTACTATTACTGCTATTATTTTGTTACTATCATGATTATCATTATTACTATTATTAATCATTATCG
This sequence comes from Penaeus japonicus, assembly GCA_017312705.2. Classification (NCBI taxonomy): domain Eukaryota; kingdom Metazoa; phylum Arthropoda; class Malacostraca; order Decapoda; family Penaeidae; genus Penaeus; species Penaeus japonicus. The sequence continues at coordinate 82,579 of BOPN01001645.1, forward strand.
TCATTATTATTATCATCATTACAATTCTTATTATGATCATCAGCACTATCATTGTTATTATTATCATTATCGCCATTTCTATTTTTTATTGTTATTAGCATAATAATCATCATTATTACTATTATCAATATCATCATTGTTGTCATCGTAAATATTATTGTTATTGTAATTTCAATCATCGTCCTAATCATTATTGTTTTATAATTTTAATAATCATTGTTATCATTACTGTTTTTATCAATATCATTATCATCCGTTTTAATCATTATCATTATCACTACCCTAAAAATCATTTGCATCATTAATACCCTTATTATCATTGTTATATATCATCTATTATTATCATTATCATTTTATTAACATCATTACTATTATCATCAAATTTCATATAATTATCATGAATATCATTCTCTATTTTAGTATGCATGGAATATCATAATGAGAATAAGGATCTTATAGAATCTGAATCTTGAAAAAAAAAAAAAAAAAAAAAAAAAAAAATAATAATAATAATCAATAGAAAATGAAAATAAAAAACAAACAAAAAATAAAATAAAGAAAACTAGAAGGGATAACAACGACACAATACCTTTGTTAGTTGTTAGTTCCATCCCTGTCTGCCGGGTGCCCTTCCGAAAACCAACCGCGTTCGAACACGGGCACGTGAACGCTCGACCTTCGTACTACGAGCCAACCACCTACCCACTCAACCAACAGCGAATCGAAATGATATAAAATTAATCTTTAAAATACCTCCAAAACTCAATAACTTTCGCTCGCCCGCCAAAACACACCAGACTTATTAGAGAACACAAACGTAAATACAACCATCAAAAAAAAAAAAAAAAAAAAAAAAAACGCCAGTCGTCTGGGAGATTCGAACGCACCATTTGCAAAATGATTTATTCGCCCAAGACGCGGCGCCCATAAATACATAAATAGTTTCTTCGAAGTAGTTTTCCTAGCCATTTGACCCAACCAGAAACGCATCAATTATGGCGACGCGCTCGAAACTAGGTCAGAGCTGAGAAAATGAGCCAATCTTTCTGTGCATTTCCACCCTGGAAGTTTCGCTTGACCTTGCCTGACCTTATTCCGTAATGGGACGACAAAGAAGAAGAAGAACAAGAAGAAGAAGAAGAAGAAGAAGAGGAAGAAAAATGCTTTCCTTTCGTCGTAGACTTGTGAGTCACGTTGCCGACAGCTGTGTGTGTCTCTGCGGGTTGGAAAGAAGGGGAGAAAATATATGTTTTGTATTGTAGGAAATGGTATTTCTAAATATTTTGTGAAGCAAATGTATAACGGGAAACAACATGATAATAACAACACATACACACACACACACACACACACACACACACACACACACACACACACACATATATATATATATATATATATATATATATATATATATATATATATA
>BOPN01001645.1:131504-134004 GCA_017312705.2 Penaeus japonicus
CATACACACGCACATATAAACGTACGTGCGTGTATATAAGCGTAAACAAACAGTACCTATTTGCACGGTGCGCGTTAATGACAAGGTCGAGAATGAGCAACTGAGCCTCGAACCCCTTCCAGTCCTTACTCAGAACCCAAGTATTACCTCCCCGCCGTCCCCTTTTCGCGTCCCGAGGGGAAAGTACGTAGGGGTAATGGCGAGAAAAGGGGAAAGATGTGGCAGCCAACCACTCGCTCCGTGTTCAGCTTCTCTGAATTCCTCTCGTGATATTTACTTTGTGTATTTACATTCTACATTGACTTTACTTTTAGGCTTTAAGTGGGTGCATATCTTGGCTTTATATATATATGTAGTCTCTGCTGTACATATATTTCTGGTTCATTTTTTCCTTTCCCCCTTTTTCCCCTCTAATTATCCTTCATCTGTTTTATTCCCCTATTTTTTTTCTTCAACTTTGCGCGGTTCTATCATTGGTAAGCACCTCCTCCTCCTCCTCCTCCTCTTTCTCCTCATCTTCTCCTTCTCCTCTCCTTTTCCTCTTCTTCTCCTCCTCCTCTCCTTCTCTTCTTCTTCTTCCTCCTTCTCCTACTCCTTCTCCTCCTCCTCTTTCTCCTCGTCTTGTCCTCCTCCACTCCTCCTCTTCCTCCTCCTCCTCCTTCTCCTCCTTCTCCTCCTCCTCTTTCTCCTCGTCTTCTCATCCTCCTCTCCTTTTCCTCTTCCTCCTCCTCTCTTCCTCCTCCTCCTCCTCCTCTTTCTCCTCTCCCCCTTTTCCTCCTCCTCTTTTCCTCCTTTCCTCCTCCTTCTCTTCCTCCTCCTCCTCCTCTTCCTCCACCTCTTCCTCCTTCTCTTCCTCGCCTCCTCCCATTCCTCCTCCTCCTCCTCAACCCACGTGCGACATGTGACTTACAGCTTGTGCATTCGTCCTCAGTGACCCCTTCCTTCTTGCTTTCTCCTCACCCCCCCCCCTCTCTCTTTCTCTCTCCCCATTCCACCTCTCCTGTAAGCCCCCCTATCCCCCCCCCATCCCCCAGCTCCTCCTCTCCTATATCCCTCCCCCCACTCACTCTTATTCAGCTCTTTTCTTCCTTCTAATTCTCCCTCCCTCTCCCTTCCTCCCTCTCCCCTCCTCCATCTCCCCTCGTCCGTCCCGTCCCCTATGCACTTCCAGTGTTTCATTCTCCCCCCCCCCCCTCTCTTCCTCCTCCTCCTCCTCCTCCTCCTTCTCTTTCCCCTCCTCCTCCCCTCCTCCTCTCCTCCAGCTCCTTCTCTTCACCCTCTCCTCTTCGTCCTCCTCCTCTCTTCCTCCTCTCCTCCTCCTCCTCCTCCTCCTCCTCCTCCTCCTCCTTCTCCTCCTACTCTCCCCCTCTCCTCTCCTACCTCCTCTTCCCTCGCACTCCCCTCCCCCTTACACACACATACACACACACAAAAACACACATACAGACACACACACTGACCAACAAACATACACACCTTTATGTTTGCTTATTTGCCTTGTTTCTCTGTCGACATGGCCTTTTCTCCGGCCCGGATCCACAGAACTTTGAATTTATCATTTCCTATCGAACTAAGAGGCACTGGCCAGCCGAGTGCCGCTATTCTGTGGGCATACAATATTTCCTTTGGCACTTTCGGCTGTCATTCCATTGCGTCTGAAGAATGGAATGACCGATGCTATTCTGGCGTTTGGATTGTGTGTTTGTGTTTGTGTGTGTGTGTGAGGGGGGGTGGGGGTGGGGGTGTTTGTGTTTGTGTTTGTGTGTGTGTGTGTTTGTGTTTGTGTGTGGGTGTTTGTGTTTGTGTGTGTTTGCGTGTGTTTGTGTGTGTGTGTGTGTGTTTGTGTTTGTGTTTATGTGTGTGTGTGTGTGTGTGTGTGTGTGTGTGTGTATGTATGTCCTCATCTTCCGGTTTTATATGTCTTTTCTTTTTTCTTTCTTTCTTTCATTTTATTTTTATACTGAATGCAAAAGTACCCGGATGACGTCATTGCGTGTATATCTCCCACAGGTCTTGATGGTTCTGTATGTGTATCTCGACTTTCCATTACTTTATTATTAATGGTTCCCCTTATTCGTACTGGAAGCAAATTCAAAACCAGTGCGCTGTGGCAAGATGAACGCATTAATAATGAAAAGAATTATCATATTAAAGAACTCGGGACTCAAAATTTTGGTAATATATCTCTCATTGTCCCCCATCTTCACCTTCACCCTCCTACCTCCCTGCCTTTTCCACCTTCTTCTCCTCCTATCCCTTCTTCCTGTTTTCTTTCTTCTCCTTTCACCTATCTCCCTCCCTTCCCTTCCCCTATAACCTTCTATTCCTCCTATTTCTTCTTCCTTCTTTCTTTCTTTTCCTTCCCCCTACCCCCTCTCTTATTCTCCTTCTATTCCTTCTCCTAATCTTCGTCCTCCTTTCTCTTACCCCCATCACCCTTTCTGCTTCTCCTCCTTCTCCTTTCCTCCCTCATTCTTCCTGTCCTCCCTCTGCATCTCTT
>BOPN01001645.1:146504-154004 GCA_017312705.2 Penaeus japonicus
AGAGAGAGAGAGAGAGAGAGAGAGAGAGAGAGAGAGAGAGAGAGAGAGAGAGAGAGAGAGAGAGAGAGAGAGAGAGACAGAGAGAGAGACAGAGAGAGAGACAGAGAGAGAGACCGAGAGAGAGAGAGAGAGAGAGAGAGAGAGAGAGAGAGAGAGAGAGAGAGAGGGGGGGGGAGAGAGAGAGAGAGAGAGAGAGAGAGAGAGAGAGAGAGAGAGAGAGAGAGAGAGAGAGAGAGAGAGAGAGAGAGAGAGAGAGAGAGAGAGAGAGAGAGAGAAAGAGAGAGAGAGAGAGAGAGAGAGACAGACAAAGACAGAGAGAGAGAGAGAGAGAGAGAGAGAGTAAGAATGTCAGTGTCAATGACATCATATTATTCTCAGGCATTTGTTGCATTTGCACACACACATACACACACACACACACACACAAAGACTTACTTGCTTGTTTCTATCCCTTGCTTCTCCTCTTCCTCCTCCTCCTCCTCCTCCTCTCTCCTCTTCCCTTTATCCTCCGTTTATTTTTCTTCTTTTGACTCTTGTGTCTCCTTATTTCTCTTTCTTTTCTCCCTTTTTCTCTGCCAGGGTACTTGCTCATAGTTTCTGACCCGCTCCTATGTGCAGAAATTACGGCAAAACACCAGCCTAATAACGTATATCAAAATAACAATACATCATTAAAAGAAATCTCGCTGGAAGGAAAGAAAGGAAAAGGAAAAGAGAAAAAAAAAAAAAAAATCAAAGAATATAAAAGAATTTGAAAAAATTACAAGAATATAAAAAATACAAGAATATGAAATAATATAAAACAATACAAGAATAAAAAAAAAATACAAGAATGTAAAAAAATACAAGAATATAAAAAAAATACAAGAATGTAAAAAAATACAAGAATATAAAAAAATACAAGAATATAAAAGAATACAAGAATATAAAAAAATATAAAATATACAAGAATATAAAAGAATACAAGAATATAAACGAATATAAAAAAATACAAGAATATAAAAAAATACAAGAATATAAAAATAAAAAAATACAAGAATATAAAAAAATACAAGAATATAAAAAAATAGAATATAAAAAGAATACAAGAATATACAAAAATACAAAAAAAACAACAACAAAAAACAAACAAACATAATATACAAACATCTCAAAGAATCTTCTCGTTTCTCTTGGTCACAGCAATACAGCAATAGTGTTCGTTCGGCCATGTTTCTCTCAACCCAAGGGAAACCGAGCCCAAACTTAGTCTCATTGTTGGGTCCAGCTTATTCAGCAGACACTAAGCTGTACTCAAGGATCAGGGGGGGATGGGCGGGGTGGGTGGGGGTGGGGGATAGACTCTGTCGCTCCAATGATATCTTGTTTTCCTTTTTTTTGTTGGTGTTGTTGTTGATTTTGAGTTTGTTTGTATTTTTATATGTGGATTATTTTCTCGTTTTTTTTTTCTTTTTAGGAATGAAATTAGATAATGAAGCAACACTAGTAACAATAACAGTGGGTTTGTTGGTATACACGCACAAAAAAATCATTCTCTCTCTCTCTCTCTCTCTCGATTTCCCTCTCTCTCTCTTGTCTCCCCCCCCCCCCTCCTCTCTCTCTCTCTCTCTCTCTCTCTCTCTCTCCCTCCCCCTCTCCCTCCCTCTCTCTCTCTCTCTCTCTCTCTCTCTCTCTCTCTCTCTCTCTCTCTCTCTCTCTCTCTCTCTCTCTCTCTCTCTCTCTCTCTCTCTTATGACGAGAAAATCTTTCCAATAACTCATCGCCCTTGTATTTCCTCCACTTTGCATTCCTGCCAACATCCACCTTCCCACTCCTCTCTCTCTGTACACACGTTTTCTCTCTCTCCTGCCTTTCATCTTCCGTTCTTTTCCCCTCTCCTTCTTCTCTCCCCTTCTCCCCTCATCCCCGGTCTTGCTCCAGGCTTGCTTCTCTCCCTTGCTTCCCCTCCTCCTCCTCCTCCTCCTTTCTCCTCCTCCTCCTATCTCCTCCTTTCTCCTCTTTCCTTTATCCTCCTTTTCTTCTTCTTCTTCTTCTTCTTCTTCTGGCTCTTGTTTCTCCTTATTTCTCTTTCTTTTCTCACTTTTCTCTGCCTCTGTTTCTGCCCAATTTTCTTTTCCTTTCTTTTTGCCTCTGTAGTGTCTGCTTGTCCATCCCTCTCTTCCCTCTCCTTCTCTCTCTCCTTTCCTTTTCCTCCTTCTCTTCCCTCCTCCTCTCCCCTTTCTCCGTTTATTCTCCCCTTCTCTTCCCTTCCTTTCTCCCTTCCTTTTACCCTCCATCCTACCCCACCCCTTCCCATCTCCCCACCTCTACCCCCTTCCCCCCTCCCCATCCCCCCTTCCCCATCTCCCCACCTTTACCCCCATCCCCCCTTCCCATCTCCCCACCTCTACCCCTTCCCCCTTCCCCATCTCCCCACCTCTACCCCTTCCCCACTTCCCCATCTCCCCACCTCTACCCTCATCCCCCCTTCCCATCCCCCATCCCAATCTCCCCACCTCCACCCCATCCCCCTTTCCCTATCTCCCCTCCCCATCTCCCCACCTCCACCCCCATCACCCCTTCCCATCCCCTTCCCCATCTCCCCACCTCCCCCCCATCCTTTGTCCATTATCCTTTCCTCCCTCCCCATCTCCCCACCTCCCCTCCCATCCTTTGTCCATTATCCTTTCCTCCCTCCCCATCTCCCCATCTCCCCATCCTTTGTCCATTATCCTTTCCTCCCTCCCCATCTCCCCATCCTTTGTCCATTATCCTTTCCTCCCTCCCCTCCCCATCTCCCCATCCTTTGTCCATTATCCTTTCCTCCCTCCCCATCTCCCCATCCTTTGTCCATTATCCTTTCCTCCCCCCTCCCCATCTCCCCATCCTTTGTCCATTATCCTTTCCTCCCCCATCCCCATCTCCCCATCCTTTGTCCATTATCCTTTCCTCCCTCCCCATCTCCCCCACCTCTACCCCCATCCCCCATCCCCGCCTCCCCATCTCCACACCTCCCCGGTTGGTTTCTTTTCCTCCGCTCATTAATATGCTTAAATTGGGCGGGTCATCTCCCTCCACTCGAGGTCGTCAAGAAGAAGAATGACAAGCATTCACAGAGCTTTAGCGAGCCCCAGAACTTCGTCCATTATCCTTTCCTCCCTCCCCCATCTCCCCCCCCTCCTTTGTCCATTATCCTTTCCTCCCCCCCATCTCCCCATCTCCCCATCCTTCGTCCATTATCCCTTCCTCCCCCATCCCCATCTCCCCATCTCCCCATCCTTTGTCCATTATCCCTTCCTCCCCCATCCCACAAATGCGCATATTTGTCGGAGTTCCTCTGATGATTTGCACAAAGATACGCGACGGGCGTGTTGTTTGCCCACGAGAAGCGAGACTTGCGGCTTCCGCTCTGGCGTTCCCCTCGTTTTGTGTAACACCCACTTTCCCCCTCCCCCCCCCCCCTTTCTCCCCTTTCTCCCCTCACCCCTCTGTATTCTCTTTCCTTTTCTCTCCGCTATGCGTTGGATTTCTCTGCTTCGTTCTCTCTCTCTCTCTCTCTCTTTCTTTCTTTTTCTTTCGCTTTCTCATGTCTCCCCGCTGTATTATCTTCTTCTCTCTCTCTCTCTCTCTCTCCTTTTTATGTTGCATTATCTTTCTCTCTCTCTTTCCTCTCCCCGCTCCATTATCTTCCCCTTAATTCCTTCTCCACGCTGTATACTCTTCTTCTCTCTCCCTTCTATCATCTGCATGTTCTCCCCTCTCACTCCCTCTTTCCTCTCCCCACTGAATTATCTCCCCCCACTCCTCTCTCTCTCTTCTTCTCTCTCTCTCTTCTCCCCGCTGCCTTCTCCTCACCCCCCCTACTCCCCTCTCATTCTCTTCTCTCTCTTCCTCTCTCTCTCTCTCTCTCTCTCTCTCTCTCTCTCTCTCTCTCTCTCTCTCTCTCTCTCTCTCTCTCTCTCTCTCTCTCTCTCTCTCTCTCTCTCTCTCTCTCTCTCTCTCTCTCTCTCTCTCTCTCTCTCTCTCTCTCTCTCTCTCTCTCTCTCCCTCTCTCCTCTCACAGCAGCATCTCTCCTTCTCCCTTCTCCCCACTGTATGCTTTCCCCTCATTTCTCTCCCCTCACCCCTCTCCCCTCTGCCCTCTCCTTGCTCCCTCTATTATCTAGTCTCTTGTTGTCTTTCTTCTTCTTCTTCTTCTTTGTTGCGTCAACCGCCTTATATATTTTTTTACATTTATTTTCCATCTTTTCCTCTTTGTATTTTCCTCATTGTATAACTCTCCTTCTTCTTCTCTTATCTGCCTCTTCATACGCCCCTTTCATCTCCTCCTGCTCATTGCGTCAATTTTATCTCTCTTCTTTCTCTCTCTCTCTCTCTCGGTGTCTGTCTGTCTGTCTGTCTGTCTGTCTGTCTCTATCTATCTCTCTCTCTCTCTCTCTCTCTCACTATCTATCTATCTATCTATCTATCTATCTCTCTCTCTCTCTCTCTCTCTCTCTCTCTCTATCTATCTATCTAATTATCTCTCTCTCTCTCTCTCTCTCTCTCTCTCTCTCTCTCTCTCTCTCTCTCTCTCTCTCTCTGTGTCTGTCTGTCTGTCTCTCTCTCTCTCTCTCTGTGTCTCTCTGTCTCTCTCTCTCTCTCTCTCTCTCTCTCTCTCTCTCTCTCTCTCTCTCTCTCTCTCTCTCTCTCTCTCTCTCTCTCTCTCTCTCTCTCTCTCTCTCTCTCTCTCTCTCTCTCTCTCTCTCTCTCTCTCTCTCTCTCTCTCTCTCTCTCTCTCTCTCTCTCTCTCTCTCTCTCCTTTTGCAAGTTTCACCATTCCCCCCTCTTCCCATCTTCCTTCTTCTGCCCTCGACTCTACTCCTTTGTCCAGCATTCGTACCCTCTCCCCTCCCCTCCTTCCCCAGCCCACGCCCACCCCCACGCCCACGCCCACCCCCACCCGCAGCGCCTTCTGAGTACTCTGCCTCTCTGGAGTCTTACGCCCACTGCTTTTGTTTTCTTTTTCTTCTTTTGTTTCTTCTTTTGTTTTTGCATTTTTTGCTTCTCTGTTGTTGTTGTTTTTTTGTTGTTGCTCTCTGGTTCGTTTTTGCTGTAAAGACGTTTAATTAATATCTCTTTGTTCTCTTAGATGTTAGCTGTTGTTTTTTTTTTTATTGCGTTCTTTCTTTCTTTCTTTGTCTTTTTGTTTTTTGTTTTGTTTTTGTTTGATGGGTGTAATCTATTTCCTTTCTGTTTTGTTAGTTGTATTATGTTGTATGCCGAGCCCTGTTTTTGTTGTTGTTGTAATTTTATTGTTGTTGTTCTTTTGTTCCTTTTTGTGATATAATTTTGTTCATGTTTTGTTCCACTTTGTGCTGAGAATTTGTTGTTGTTGTTTTATTCCTTTCTCTGTTGCAATTTTGTTATTGTTTAGTCCTCCTTTGTGCTGCAATTTTCTTGTTGTTGTTGTTGTTTTGTTCCTCTTTGTGCTGCAATTTTCTTGTTGTTGTTGTTTTGTTCCTCTTTGTGCTGCAATTTTCTTGTTGTTGTTGTTTTGTTCCTCTTTGTACTGCAATTTTCTTGTTGTTGTTGTTTTGTTCCTCTTTGTGCTGCAATTTTCTTGTTGTTGTTGTTTTGTTCCTCTTTGTACTGCAATTTTCTTGTTGTTGTTGTTTTGTTCCTCTTTGTGCTGCAATTTTCTTGTTGTTGTTGTTGTTTTGTTCCCTTTTGTGCTGCAATTTTGTTTTTGTTGTTGTTTGATTCCCTTTTTGTGCTACAATTTTGTTATTATTGTTGTTTTGTTCCTCTTTGTACTACAATTTTCTTGTTGTTGTTGCTTTGTTCCACTATGCGCTACAACTCCTTTTTCTTCTCTCTGTTGCTATTATCTCTGTCCACTTGTTATATCGGCTGTCTGGGTTTCGCCAAGTTTTACCTTCCCTCCCGTTTCTCAAAGCTCTTTCACCTTATGTGGCACCGGACCTCTATCCTGGCATCCTTTTGTCTGTGTCTCCCTCGCTCTTTCCCTCTCCTTCAGCGGCCCTTGATCCTTAGAATCCACTCCCCTATTTTGCCCTCTCGTCTTTTTTTTTTTTTTTTTTTTTAAGGTCTTTGTATCTTCGCATTCTCCTTAGTCCCCCCCAAAAAATATATCACACTCTCATACATTATGACCCCTCTATGACCCCTCTTCAAATGTTATATTCTTAAAAAAAAAGAAAAAAAAATAGTATATAATTCCATACTCCTCGTGCCGTGTTCCTCTCGCATCCCTCCCTTCCCCCCCCCCCCCCCCCCCCCCCCCCCCCCCCTCCCCCCCCCTCCCCCCAGTGCCTGCCACATTGTTGACTCTCTGAAGGTAAATGTTAGCGACAGTTTACCCCTCGTTCTCCTTTGTCCTCTTCCCCTCGGCTTCCTTCCTACCTTCTGTTTCCTCCTCCCTTCCTCCCCTTCCCCCCCCTCCCCCCCCCCCCCTCTCCCCTTGTTCACCTTCTCTTGGCCTCTCTTCTTACTCTTCTTACTCTTCTTCTTCTTCTTCTTCTACTTCCACTTCTCTCGTTTTCCTCATTTTTGGGGGCTTTCTCTCTTCGTTAGCGACTATTTTCTTTATTTTCGTTTTTTTTTTTCGAAGTTCGATTCCTTAGTTTCGTTATATGATGATCTTAGGTTTGATGCTTAAACAAATAGTTTTTTTTTATTTTATTTTCATCTAAAAGGATAAATAATGTCTGTTTAAGCTAATCTAAATCTACTTGTATTTACAAATACATATATGTACAAATGTTTTTATTATTTTCATTATATTTCGCATCATACATAACACTGATATTTGAATATTCTTTGTAGTTTGCATTGTGAATATCAATTTTGCTAACTTATCATCATATGTATATACATACATACATACATATATATATATATATATATATATATATATATATATATATATATATATATATATATATATATATATATATATACATATATATATATATATATATATATATATATATATATATATATATGTATGTATATATATATATATATATATATATATATATATATATATATATATATATATATATATATAGAGAGAGAGAGAGAGAGAGAGAGAGAGAGAGAGAGAGAGAGAGAGAGAGAGAAGAGAGAGAGAGAGAGAGAGAGATAGATAGATAGATACATACATACATACATACATATATATATATATATATATATATATATATATATATATATATATATATATATATATATATATATATATTGCAGCCATTTTCACTTTTCACAACTATCGTATCAAGATCATTGGTATCATCATCCTTAGCGTTAGCAGTATCATAACCTCGATATACATTCATTATAACCTCGATATGCATTCATTATAATCGACTTTGTTATATCTTTTCTTCTGCGATTTCTTTAGATTTTTTTTTTTTTTTTTTTTTATCGATATGCATTATCTGTCTGTCTGTCTCTATGTATGTATGTATATCTCTCTCTCTTTCTCTCTCTCTCTCTCTTTCTCTCTTTCTCTCTCTC
>BOPN01001645.1:159004-164004 GCA_017312705.2 Penaeus japonicus
GAGGAGAAGGTGAAGGAGGAGAAGGAGGAGGAGAGAAAGATTTTAAATCAGAAGGAAGAGTCGCAAGAATAGATGAAAGGAAAAATAGATAGATAGAGAGGAACAAAAGCTGAAGAGGAAAGGAGGGAGACAAAGGGAGAAGAGGAGAACTGACCGCTAATGAAGAATCGACGGCGTAACAAAGGACTAGTGGAGTGAAGGATTTTTAATTAGGATTATCATGGGATTATTATTATTATTATGATTATCGTCTGTCTGTTAACGATCTATTTATTTGGGTATTCAGGCGATGGTCCGTTTTATTTCTTTACTTGTTTTTTTTTCTTTTTTTTTCTTTTTTACCTATCTGTCTATCTATCCATCTATTTGTCTATATATCTATCTATTTATTTACCTATCTATTTATATGTCTATCTAGCTATATATTTATGTATATATATATATATATATATATTCTCTCTCTCTCTCTATCTTTCTTTCTCTCTCTCTCTCTCTCTCTCTCTCGCTACCTCTCTCTCTCTCTTTCTAACCCTCTTACCCTCACAGTCTCCGTCTCTATTCAATTTCCTTATACACACGCTCTATTTCCAATCCACAACCCCCCCCCCCCCACCTTCATTACCCTCCACCCCAACGCAACGACCCCCCCCCCTCCCCTACCGTCATTACCCTCTGCAACCTCCTTCCACAAGCCAGTCGTTCAACCTCATTCCTCGGAACAGGACGTCGCACTCTCCGGCCATCCGAATACAAGAACAAAACCCCTGGCTTATGGTCTGCTGTCTTCCGCCCTCGGCCCAGAGGCGAAGTTAGGGCAAAATTATCATTTGACCTGTTTTTAATATTCATCAGGTCAGGGTGGGGGTAGGGTGGGGAGGGGGAGGGGATGTAGGGGTTAGGGAGTGGGTGGGTATGAGGGATAGGAAGGGGGGGGGGTGAATTAAAATGAGAGTATGTGTGTCATATGCTGTGATTAAGTAGGGTGAGGGCGAGGCGCTAACATACGTACATACATGTATGTGCGCGCGCTATAAGTATTTTCTCTCATTCTACTGGATCATATGATAATAAATGACACGGAGCGAGAATAAAGATTTAAAAACAAAGACAGAAGAATTATAATAACTGAAACTGGCTATAAAGAGTGAAATAAATACATAAAAGAGAAAGAAAGAGAGGGAGAGAAAGAGAGAGAGAGAGAGAGAGAGCGAGAGAGAGAGAGAGAGAGAGAGAGAGATACATAGACAGAGATAGATAGATAGATAGAGAGAAAAATATGTAAATAGGTAAATATATAGATAGAAAGAGATAGAGAGAAAGAGAACAGACAACAGCTAATCATTCCCCGAAGAAAAGAAAAGATTCTCCTTCATTAATTTCCCTTTTGTTAATTCATTTTCTGTTTCTGAGTTCCCGAGGCCGGTCTTGGAGGAGTAGCGGGGGGGGGGCGTAGGGGGGGAACGATTTGTTTCGGGCACAAAGAGCATTCGGAAGACCGCGATGTTTCACTGTCTTCTGATAGGGGGGTGGGGAGGGGGGTGGGGAGGGGGGGGAGGGAAGGCGGTGGAGTAGAAAAAAAGGAGATGGTTGAGGAGGGGAGGAGGAGGAGGAGGTGGAGGTGGAAGAGGAGGAAGTGGAGGTGGAAGAGGAGGAGGAGGGGGAAGACGAGGAGGAGGAGGATTAGTAGATGGTGGAGGAAAGGGAAAGGATGTAAAATTGGAGAAAGATGGTGGAGACAGAAGTGGAGAAGAATGGAAAGAGAGAGAGAGGAGGAAAGGTGAGAGAGAGAGAGAGGAGGGGAGGTGAGAGTGAGTGAGAGAGAGAGAGAGAGAGAGAGAGAGAGAGCGAGAAAAAAAAAAAAAAAAAAAAAAAAAAAATGGACAGAAACGAAAAAAGAGAAAGACAGAAAAAAGCGACAGAACCGAGATAGAGAAAGAAAGAGAAAAATCAACAGAACCGAGAAAGAGACAGACAGACAAACAGACAGACAGACAGACAGACAGGCAGACAGACAGACAGACAGAAGCGAGAGAAAGAAAGAGAGAGAGAGAGACCCAAGCACTACGAATGTCCACATCAAGCGGCGAGACAGCAATAATCTCTCAAGTTGCTTTCCTCGTGTAGTTAAGTAATTCCAATTGCTTTCTTGCGCCGCCGGTCTTTCTCTTCCCTGCTGATGGTGTTCGAGAAGGAAGAGGGAGGAGGAGGAGGAGGAAGAGAGGAGGAGGAAGAGGGAGGAGGAGATAGGAGAAAAGGGGGAGGAGGAAGAGGGGGGGAGGAGGAGGAGGAAGAGGGGGGGGAGGAGGAGGAGCAAGAGGGGGGAGGAGGTAGGAGGTTGAGGAGGAGGAGGAAGAGGGTGGGAGGAGGGAGAAGGAGGAGGAGGAGGACGAGGAGGTAGGAGGTTGAGGAGGAGGTAGGAGGAGGAGGAAGAAGAGGGAGAAGGAGGAGGAGGAGGAGCAGGAGGACGAGGAGGTAGGAGGTTGAGGAGGAGGTAGGAGGAGGAGGAAGAAGAGGGAAGAGAAAGTGGGAGGAGGAGGAGGAGGAAGAGGAAGAGGAAGAGGTTGAGGAGGGAGGAGGAGGAGGAAGAAAAGGAAGAGGAGGAGGAGGGAAGAGGTTAAGGAGAAGGAGCAGGAGGAGAAAGAAAAAATAAAGAGAGAAAGAAAGAAAGAGAACGCGAGAAAGAAAGAGAAGGAACGAGAGAAAGAAAATAAGAAAGAAAGAAAACAAAAGAGAAAGAAGTAGAAGATAATAAAGACAAAGAAGAAGAGAAAAGGAGAGACTGAAACAAGTAGAGAGCAAAGGGACTGAAAGACAGCACTCAACCCACACAACAAAGACAATCCCGGTAAAATTCAGAGAAAAAAGGGGGAGGAGGGACACTCGAAGGAAGAGCTAAAGATTCCACATGAAAGCAGAGAGAAAAGAAAAGGAAGAAGTGATGGGGGAGGGAAAGGAACTGGTAAGGAGGAGAGGACGTCGAGAAAAAGGAGGACAGAGAGGTCGAGGAGGAGAGAGAGGAGGAGAGAGAGGAGGATGGAGAGGAGGAGGAGGAGGAGGAGGAAGAAGGAAGGAGCGAGGAGAGAGGAGGAAGGGGAAGGAGATAGAGGTGGAGGTGGAGGAAGGTAAGAGGGACAGGAGGAGAGAGAGAAGGAGGAAGGAGGAGGAAGAGGAAGAAGGAGGGAGAAGAAGAAGAAGAAGAGGAAGAAGGAGGGAGAAGAAATGGATAAAGGAGGGAGAAGAGGAGGGGAAAGGAGGGAGAAGAAGAGGAGAAAGGAGGGAGAAGAAGAGGAAACAGGAGAGAGGAGAAAGGAGGGAGAAGAAGAGGAGGAGGAAGGAGGAAGCGGGATAAGAGGAGAGATAGCAGGAGGGAGGAGGGAGAAGAAGAGGAAGAATGAGAGAGAAGAAGAGGAAAAAGGAGGGAGAAGAAGAGGAGGAAGAATGAAATAGGGATAAGAGGAGAGAGAACAGGAGAAAGGAGGGAGAAGAAGAAGAATAGGTGGAACGAGAGAAGAAAGAGAAAAAGGAAATCCCCCTCTCCCCTCCCCTCCCCTCCCACCCATAAAAACTGGCGAAAAGGAGGTATGCGAGGAGATCGATCAAAGGGAGTATCACAAGGGCAGTGAAAAAGGGAGAAACTTCCCGAAGACTTTACTAGAGTGACTCTAAGGGCGAGAGTCATGTAGAGTTCGTGTCTGAAGGAGACTTATTTTTTTCTTTTCTTTTTCTTTTCTGTGGCGTTTCCTTTCCCCTTTTTTTCAAGATGGCGATGAGGAGAAGGGAAGAGAGAAGGAGGAGGAAGGAGGGAGGAGGAGGAAGGATGGAGGAGGGAGGAGGAGGAAGGATGGAGAAGGGAGGAGTAATAGTAGGAGGAGGAGTGGGAGAAGGAGGGAGGAGGAAGGATGGAAGAGGGAGGAGGAGTAGGGAGGAGGAGGAGGAAGGAGAAGGAGGGAGGAGTAGTAGTAGTAGGAGGAGGAGGGAGAAAGAGGAGGAGGAGAAAGGACGGAGAAGGAGGAGGAGGGAGAAGGAAGAGGGAGAAGGAGGAAGGAAGGAGGAGGAGGAGGAGGAGGGAGAAGGAGGAAGGAAGGAGGAGGAGGAGGAGGAGGGGGAGGGAAGAGGTGGAAGGAGGGAGAAGGGAGGTTGAGGAAGAAGGAAGGAAGAAAAGGAGGAGGGTGAGGAGGAGGATAGGAGTTAGGGAAGATGGAGGAAGAAAAAGGAGTAGAAAGAGAGGAAAAGAAGGGAAGAGAAAGAGATTAGAAGGGGAGGAAGGGAAGAGGGAAAGGGAGAGAAGGAAGGAGAGGGGTAAGGAGGAAGAGGAGGAAAGATAATTGGAGGGAAGGAAAGGAAGAGGGGAAAGAGAGGGAAGAGGAGGGAAGATAATAGAAGGGAAAGAAGGAAAGAAGGAAAAGGGAAGGAGAGAAGAAGAGAAAGAAGGGAAGATAAAGAAAGGGAGTGACGGAAGGATTGAGAAAAGGAGAGAGGTTGGAAAAGTGGGAGAAAGGGAGGGAAGGAAGGGAAGAGGGAGAAAGGAAGAAACGGAAGGAAAAAAGATAAAAGAGGGAGAAGAAAATAGGAGAGAAAGGGAGATAGAAGGTGAAAATGTCCATAGATGGAGTGACAGAGAAAGACGTGAGAATGTGTATGAGAAACAGCACGAAATAAGACACGGAAATAATGAAGCCATTGATATGTGTGCAAATAAGTAAATGAATAAATAAATAAATATATATATATATACATATATATATATACATATATACATATATATATATATATATATATATATATATATATATATATATATATATATATGTGTGTGTGTGTGTGTGTGTGTGTGTGTGTGTATGTGTGTGTGTGTGTGTGTGTGTGTGTGTGTGTGTGTGTGTGTATGTGTGTGTATGTATGTATATATATGGAGTCAGAACACAAAGGTGATCGAAGCAACAAGTGATGAAGTAATATGATGAATGAGACTGAAGGTGATAATGCCACAAAAGGACACC
>BOPN01001645.1:184004-189004 GCA_017312705.2 Penaeus japonicus
TCTCTCTTTCTTTCTATCTCTCTTTCTCTTTCTCTCTCTCTCTCTCTCTCTTTCTCTCTCCCCTTCTCTCTTTCTTTCTCTCTCTCTCTCTCTCTCTCTCTCTCTCTCTCTCTCTCTCTCTCTCTCCCCTTCTCTCTTTCTTTCTCTCTCTCTCTCTCTTCCTCTCTCTCTCTCTCTCTCTCTCTCCGCTCTCTTTTAACTCTTCCTTTATCTCTATCATCCTTCCGTCCCACCCCCTCCTCTATCCCCTTCCGGTTTCCCCTTCAACTATCCTCTTCCCCCGTTCCTATCACCCCCTCCCCTCCATCCCCTTTAACTATCCCTCTCCCCATCCCACATCCCCCATCCCCCCATCTCCCCGCCGCCCATCCCCCCATCCCCCCACCGCCCATTCACACGAGAACAAAGTTTTGGTTTCGGATCAATGAACCAGATATTGAATTAAAAAAAAGAAAGGATATTCCTTTTCTCTTTCCCACTCCACCCTCTTTAAAAGAAAAAGCCTTTATCTTCTCCCATGACCTCTTCTCGTGAAAGGTCATCCGACTCGTTGACCTTTGTAAACACAGAGAGGTCAGCGTGTCTGTTTCGATGGACGAGGGGAAAATACCTCGTTTTCTCATACTAACTGTGATTATACGTGTATGTGTTCGATCTGTACATTGGTTCATAACCCCGGTCGTGTTCGGGTATTGTGTGTACGTAGAAGTGTACATGTACGTACATAAGTACACACCCACTATTAAATGTCTACCTATTCAACACACATAAATACGTCCACACGTTTTAAGTATAGCCACGTGTGTAGATATATATATGCAGGATCTTCTGAGGTCTGACCACACCGCTTGTTCCGAGATGGGTTTCGCTAATCTAATTTACATTCAGGATATTAAAACACCCGAAGGAATGGAGTGGGACGCCGTTTGGCATCTGTTGATTTTTTTTTTTTTTTTTTTTTTTTTTTTTTTTTTTTTTTTTTTTTTTTTTTTTTTTTTTTTTTTTTTTTTTTTTTTTGTAAATAAAGGGAGGGCCTGTAATGATTAGACGGCTGGTGGGTGGGATGTTTGCCCCCCCCCCCCCGCAGACGTTAGCCTAAATTGAACAAGTTCACCGTTGTACAGACCATAGATACAGGAGGGCTCAGCGTTCGCCAGCTTATAAGTGATAAGACATTAACGTCCACCGAAAGGGTTTTTTATCGCGGTCGGAATATGTTCCAAACCACCCAAGTATCGTACGTGCAATTAATTTCTTCTTGTTGAAGGGGAAACTATAGTGGGCAGAGCAGGGGAGGCTCTCGTGTTCAATCCCAACCCTTCTTCCTCCTCCTCGTCGAGAACCGATCAAGCCGCCATAAGAACCTGTCACACTGGGTTCAACAAGGCCTAACATACTAGCCCTCTAACTACCTCCCTCCTTGCCCTCTAACTACCTCTCTCCTTGCCCTCTAACTACCTCCCTCCTTGCCCTCTAACTACCTCTCTCCTTGCCCTCTAACTACCTCCCTCCTTGCCCTCTAACTACCTCCCTCCTTGCCCTCTAACTACCTCTCTCCTTGCCCTCTAACTACCTCCCTCCTTGCCCTCTAACTACCTCCCTCCTTGCCCTCTAACTACCTCCCTCCTTGCCCTCTAACTACCTCTCTCCTTGCCCTCTAACTACCTCTCTCCTTGCCCTCTAACTACCTCTCTCCTTGCCCTCTAACTACCTCCCTCCTTGCCCTCTAACTACCTCTCTCCTTGCCCTCTAACTACCTCCCTCCTTGCCCTCTAACTACCTCTCTCCTTGCCCTCTAACTACCTCCCTCCTTGCCCTCTAACTACCTCCCTCCTTGCCCTCTAACTACCTCTCTCCTTGCCCTCTAACTACCTCCTTCCTTGCCCTTTTTTCGTCGTCTGAGGCAAGCCAACTTTTATGGTGATTAGAATGCTGCCTCGTCGTTTCGTACCGACCTATCGTACCTGCGCATCGTACACATTTCGTCGGTGTACACGCCGAATGGTACACCACGGTACGCCACACATACACCCACTTTATCTCGCTTTATTACAAGGGTTTTTCTACACACGACTGTATAATATCTGTACTCAAGGTACATTCAACTACAGAGGTACATCACTTGATAACTATCATTCCTTACCATTTTCTGTTGATGAATCTACCCAAGGGTTGTTATTACTGGCACATTTATCTGATTTCGTGATATTAAAATCAATAAAATGACCGTATATTCGTCCAGCGCATATTTAGAGCCGGGTGTGATTATCGCAATCTTCTGTGTATTTCATTCTGACCTTTTGCAGTGGTTGCAAATGCGAAATATAGGACACCTTAGCCACTAACTCCAGAATGTCAGGCTGATAGTGCATTATTTTTTATTGCATTTTTCTATATTTTCAGACACGATGTTTGAGAGAATAACTCACTTGAGGGTGGAATGCAGACGGTAGTCACTTAGCGTTGTTCATGTGCGTTTAACAGGCGCCAAACTTTGAACTTCCGAATACCAAAGAAGTTGAAAAAAAAAATAGTATGTAAATATATGATACCCTCTACTTCTAGGGTCACTCCGAACATGCTCAACATAGCAATGAAGAAACCATATTTTTTTCCTTCTAAAGTCACACACCTTAGTCCCAAAAAAGTACTTTAAAAAGTGGTTTGAAAAAAAATAATAAAATAAAAAATAGCACCTCCCCGACCCAGCACATCCTCACAAGAACGTCAAATAATCACCATTCTTGAATATGAGTCTAGAGATAAGCCCTGATTATTGGAAATGAATTAGCATATGATTATCCCACCCCCCACCTCCCCAACCCCTTCCCCCTCCCCCCATTTTCAATCCACTCGGAACCGAAACACGAACAGAATTACGGAACCCAAGTGGTCAGAATGTCTGCTAGGTAATCACAGGGGGGTGTTTTGGGAGTGGGGGGGGGGGCTGTTCTTAGATGCGAGTTCTCACAGTCAGTTCGAGACCTAACGATGTATTCAGTTTGATTGCAGTTCTTCTACGTACGTGTGTTATTTGAGGAATCGTGTGTGTGTGTTCTTGTAGTGCTCTGTGTGTTATAAGATTTAGGACTGTTTTGTTGTTATTTTTTTGGTTTTGGTTTTGGTTTTGAAAAGGTGATGTATTGTTTTTCTTCTTCTACAGTGGCCTATTTGTGAGTGGAGATTTTTGAATCTTTATTTTTTACGAATATGTTTTGTGTATGTGAACATATACGGGGATATATATATATTCAATAAATAAACGGCAGGTTTCATTAGCAAAATGTGTTAGTGCGCCGCGTGAGTTATGTAATTTGATATTTCCTATTGATAGCAAATGCTAATTACAACGCGTAATAACAATAAAACCCACCGTAAAACTCGGATAAATCAAGCATTACAACTGCTTTTCGAGTAACATGGACCATTAATGCCACTGCAAACTCCCGGGCATATGTCACCTTAATATGTGTCAACACCGTGTCCATTAATGCAACATGCAACGGCACCATATCTGTCAGCAACGCCTGTATCACCGCCACGCCGCCGACGCCATTCACCGACTGACGCCTCTGGTGCAATTGCTTCGCTTCGTGTTGTTGCAGGTTGATTTTCTTTTTTTTTTCTTTTTTTTTTAATTATTGTTTATTCGTCTTCTTTAGCCTTATCGTTATCGTCATTATTGCTTATTCATCTTCTTTAGCCTTATCGTTATCGTCATTATTGCTTATTCATCTTCTTTAGCCTTATCGTTATCGTCATTATTGCTTATTCATCTTCTTTAGCCTTATCGTTATCGTCATTATTGCTTATTCATCTTCTTTAGCCTTATCGTTATCGTCATTATTACTTATTCATCTTCTTTAGCCTTACCGTTATCGTCATTATTTCACGTGTTTGTTTCTCCTCCTTCGTAGCAAAGACACTACTCCTTCTCCTTCTTCTCCTTCTCCTTCTCTTTCTCCTTGTCTTTCCTCCTTCGTAGCAAAGACACTACTCCTTTTCCTTCTCCTTCTCCCCCCCCCCCCCCACGTTATCATCATCATATTCACCTTCTCTCTTCTCTCTCTTCTCCTTCTCCTATACCTTCTCTTCCATGTATACTCGTACAATCCCTCGTCACTCCCCATATCCCCACTTCTTCCATTCCCCATACCACCCCACCATATCCCCATACCCCCATACACTCCCCCCACCACCCCCCTACCCCCTCCACTCATGATAGCCCCATCTACTCTCTATATTCACCCCATAATCCCATTCAACTCCCCCCACCACATCCCCATGCACCTCCCCCTACCCACCTTCCACTCCCCATACCCACCATACAACCCCTACTATACATCCCTCCCCCTCCCCGTTATCTCTTCCCCTCTCCTCTCCCCCCCCCCCCTCACCCCATCCTTCAAGACCTCCAAGCCATCATAAACATCCCGGCACAGTCTAAGACAAACAAAGATCCCCCCCCCCCCCACCCGCCACCTGCCACCCCACACCCTCCCCTCCTCACCCCTTCCCCACGTTCTTAACTACGCTCCCCTACCCCTACCCCTCCCCACCCCTCCCCTCCCCTCCCCTTCCCTATCCCTCCCCCTCCCCTCCCCTCCCCTACCCCTCCCCTTCCCTCCCCTCCCCTCCCCTCTCCTCCCCTACCCCTCCCCTACCCCTACCCCTACCCCTACCCCTACCCCTACCCCTACCCCTACCCCTACCCCTACCCCTACCCCTACCCCTACCCCTACCCCTACCCCTACCCCTACCCCTACCCCTTCCCTCCCCTCCCCTCCCCCTCCCCTCCCCTCCCCTCCACTCCCCCTCCCCTACCCCTCCTCTTCCCCTCCCCACCAACACCCTATTCCTTTGTGAACCAGCGCTGTGCCCCATTTCAACCGAGGTCTGGCATTAATTTTAAACGTTTATTAAGCACTAAAAGCAGGTGTAATTACCGGATACAAATGTTAGTCTCGTAATCCCTACCCCTCCCTCCCCCCCACCCCCCA
>BOPN01001645.1:204940-209940 GCA_017312705.2 Penaeus japonicus
AAACAAGTTCCTCGACGTTGCTCCTGGCACTCAATGACGCTGCAACAAAGTCAGCTGTCCCTGGTTTGGCTGTGCGACTGAGTTCTGGCGAGGTTGCTGGTGGAAGCTTCGGCTTGGTCGGCTGTGTTCTTGTGGGTGTTGTGGTTGTGGGTGTGTTTTTTTGTTTTTGTTTGGTTTGGTTTGTTTTGTTTGTGTTTTTTTTTTTTTTGGTTTTGTGTTGTTTGTGTGTTTTTGTTTTTTGTTTTGTTTTGTGTTGTTTGTGTGTGTTTTTTTGTTTTGTTTGGTTTGGTTTGTTTGTGTGTGTTTTTTTGTTTTGTTTGGTTTGGTTTGTTTGTGTGTGTTTTTTTGTTTTGTTTGGTTTGGTTTGTTTGTGTCTGTTTTTGTTTTGTTTGGTGATTTGTGTGTGTTTTTTGTTTTGTTTTGTGTTGTTTGTGTGTTTTTTGTTTTGTTTTGTGTTGTTTGTGTGTGTTTTTTGTTTTGTTTTGTGTTGTTTGTGTGTTTTTTGTTTTGTTTTGTGTTGTTTGTGTGTGTTTTGTTTTGTTTGTGTTTATTGTTTTGTTTTGTGTTGTTTGTGTGTTTTTTGTTTTGTTTTGTGTTGTTTGTGTGTTTTTTGTTTTGTTTTGTTTTTGTTTTGTTTTGTGTTGTTTGTGTGTGTTTTTTGTTTTGTTTTGTGTTGTTTGTGTGTGTTTTTGTTTTGCTTTGGTGGTAGAGGTGGTATTGGTGTTGTTGTTGGTATTGGTGTGGGTAATGTTGATAATGTTTGTATCATTATTATCATCATCGTTGTATGTGTTATTTTTTGTTTGTTTGTTTGTTTGTTTATCTACGCCTTTATTAAGTTTGTTCATATATCATTTTCCATCTTGGCATTTTTTTAAATAATCATCATAAATTAGTCTAATAATTCAAAAGTATTTTTCGTGTATGCCGCAAATAAATTTTGTGTTTTCTTTTGTTTTAACTAAATGTTCCTGTTGTGATTCTTTTCTGGAATGTTTTGTTTATACGATAATGATCTCTTTCTCTCTCTCTCTTTATCTCTCTCTCTCTCTCTCTCTCTCTCTCTCTCTCTCTCTCTCTCTCTCTTTCTCTCTCTCTCTTTCTCTCTCTTTCTCTCTCTCTCTCTCATAACCGTGTATGTGCAGTATACTATGGATAGTATATATATATATATAGTATGTGTATATATATATATATATATATATATATATATATATATATATATATATATATATATACATATATATATATATATATATATATATATATATATATATATATGTATATATGTATATATATATATATATATATATATATATATATATATATATATATATAATCTTGTTCAAATAAATATCTAGTCATACATTTTATTGGACATATTTATTTCTCTTTAGATTTCTAATCGCTTATCTTTCGTAATAGGAAAAGTGAAGATATCCACTATAAGATACTAATTTTAAAAATACCAAAGGAGTGAAATACAAGCAATTTTAAGAAAATGGAAAAAGATAATTTAAGTTCTAATAAAGGAAAAAAACTATAAAAAAAAAAAAGAAGCAGCAAGAGCTAAACACAATAAAACTTATCAATAAAATAAGCTAATAATAAAGGTAATGGGGAAATAACGAAGAATAAAGACAATTGAAGATAATAGTGATAATTTTAGTAATAATGATGACTCCGATTTAACCCCCCCCCCCTCCCCCCCTCTCCCCCCTCAAAAAATAAAAATAAAATAAAATAAAAAAAAACTGGAATAAGACCGAAACCTAAAACTTTCACTCAGACGAACAAATAAGTGTGAGAAAGTGATAATGAAGAGAAGGAAAATGAGAAAAAAAAGATAATTAGAAGAAGAATAGGAAAGCTTGATTAAAAGTTTATCTATATTAAGATCAAGATCATTACTGTTATCATTATCATTGTCATTGTTATCATCATCATTATTTTTATTATCATTATCACCATTATCACTATTGCTATCATTATTATTATCATCTTTATTGATATTGTTATCATTATCATTATCATTATCATTATCATTGTTGTCATTATCATTATCCTTATTATCCTTATTGTTATTATTATTACTGTTATCAACATTATTACTATCATTAACAATATTACTATTATCATCATTGTTGTTTTCATTATCAATTCTATCATCATTATATTCTGTTGTTGTTATCATCATTACTATTATTGTTATATCATTATCATTATCATTACCATTGCTATAGTTATGATAAATATCATAACTATTACCATTATTATCATTGCCATCATCATTATCATTGTCATTGTTGATACTATCTGTATTAATTTTGCTATCATCCTCACTATCACATCATCATCATAATCATAATCATTGTTGTCATTATTATTATTATTATTAATATTATTGTTAAATTTAGTATAATCATTATTATTATTATTATTATCATTATTATCATTATCATCATCATTATCATTATTATCATCATTATTATCATCATTATTATTATCATTATTATCATAACAATAATCATCATTATCATTATCATTATGCTCATCATCATCCTCACCATCACCACTACCACCATCACCACCACCATCACCACCACCACTATAATCATCAGCACCACCATCACTATTGTCATCACCACCATCACCACCATCACCACAATCTAACATTTAGTAACAGCCTTACTCTCATCCCTCCCCCCTCACCCTCCCACCCACCCACCCACCCCCCAACCCCAGTCCTATTCACCCGACCGCCCTGAGGTAAAGGTGCCTATCACTAGCGCATAGGATCTCTTTCCTATGATATCCCCGCCTCTGTTGATATCCCTCAGATGCCCGTCCATACATGCAAATGAAGGCCGTTGGTGATATCCTGCAATCAAAATCGTAAATGGAGATCGTTCCCCGTTTGGATTAACTTTTATTATCTCATCTCGTCGACGGGGTTGGTACGTACACACATATACGCACATACATACAGACACAGACACAGATACATACACATGCAAACACAGACACAGACATACACATACACATACATACAGACACAGACACACACACACACACACACATACAAACACACACACACACACACACACACCACACACAAACACAAACACACAAACACACACACACACACACACACACACACATACAAACACAGACACACACACAAACATACAAACACACACACACAAACATATACACAAACACAGACACACACACACACACACACACACAAACACACACACACACGTACACACGAACGTACATACATCCACACATACACTCCCCCCTTTACCCCTAAGCTTAATGATATTTCCAGTCAATTGCACGAGCATGAACAGAACTCTACAGATGCGCCTCCGGGGGACCATTGCAACATAATTAAATGCAACTTAATGCTAGGGTTTGAGAATGGGTTGCCTTGCCGTGCCTTCGTCCTTGAGGGAGGGGTGGGGGGGGGGAGAGGAGAGGAGGAGGGAGTGTTGGAGAAAGGGGGGTTGGAAGGAAGGGAAGGGGGTGGGGGTAGGAGGAGGGAGTGAGGAGGGGGTGTTGGAGAAAGGGGGGTTGGAAGGAAGGGAAGGGGGTGGGGGTAGGAGGAGGGGGTGTTGGAGGGAGGGAGTGTTCGAGGGTGGGGGGTTGTGAAGGAAGGGAAGGGGGGTGGGGGTAGGAGGAGGGGGTGTTCGAGGGTGGGGTTTGGAAGGAAGGGAAGGGGGGTGGGGGTAGGAGGAGGGGGTGTTGGAGGGTGGGGGGTTGTGAAGGAAGGGAAGGGGGAGGGGGTAGGAGGAGGGGGTGTTGGAGGGAGGGAGTGTTGGAGGGTGGGGGGTTGGAAGGAAGGGAAGGGAGGGGGTGTTGGAGGGAGGGAGTGTTGGAGGGTGGGGGGTTGTGAAGGAAGGGAAGGGGGAGGGGGTAGGAGGAGGGGGTGTTGGAGGGAGGGAGTGTTGGAGGGTGGGGGGTTGTGAAGGAAGGGAAGGGGGAGGGGGTAGGAGGAGGGGGTGTTGGAGGGAGGGAGTGTTGGAGGGTGGGGGGTTGTGAAGGAAGGGAAGGGGGGGAGGGGGTAGGAGGAGGGGGTGTTGGAGGGAGGGAGTGTTGGAGGGTGGGGGGTTGTGAAGGAAGGGAAGGGGGGTGGGGTAGGAGGAGGGGAGTGAGGAGGGGGTGTTGGAAGGAAGGGAAGGGGGGGGGGTAGGGGGGTAGGAGGAGGGAGTGTTCGAGGGTGGGGGGTTGGAAGGAAGGGAAGGGGGTGGGGGTAGGAGGAGGGGAGTGAGGAGGGGGTGTTCGAGGGTGGGGGTTGGAAGGAAGGGAAGGGGGGTGGGGATAGGAGGAGGGGAGTGAGGAGGGGGTGTTGGAGGACGAGAAGGGGGAGGGGGGGTTGTCGAGGGAGGGGCGGTACAGGGAGGGGAGGAGGTGTTGGAGGGAGGGGGAGAGAGTGGGGAGAGAATTTCGGAGGGATGGAGAGGGAGTAAGGAGGGAGTGTTGGGGGTTTGGAGGGAAGGTGAGAGGGGGGGGGGGTAATGGGAGGGAGATAGAGTAGGATGTGTTTGGAGGAAAGTGGAGGAAGTGTTGGAGTGTTGGAGGGAGTAGATGGAGTAGGAGGTAGGGGGAGGGGGGTAGAGGGGGAGAGAACACAAGAGGGGAATAAGGAAGAAGTGTAGGAGAACTTAATAAAAGAGTATAGAGAGGAGCAGACGGGAGTAAAGAGGAATAAGAAGGAGAACCATCGAAAGTAGAAGTGATGGAGGCCTAAGAGGGGGAGGGAGGGGGGATGGAGGCAGGAAGAAGAGAGGAAGGGGAAAGGAAGGGGGGAGGAAGGGAGGAAGGGATAAGAGAACAAAGAAAAGAAAGACAAAAGGAAAATTAATAAGGGGAAGCAAGTCATACAAGAGAACAAGGAATAGCCTAAAATAGAAAAAAAAATCGGAAGGGAAAAGAAAAGGGGAATAAGAAAACAAAAAAAGGGAAAGGGAAAGAAGGGAAAGATCAAAAAGGAG
>BOPN01001645.1:214940-222440 GCA_017312705.2 Penaeus japonicus
TATGCGATATATCCACGATGCTGGAGTTGATTTTGAAAGTGTGAGGTCTATAGGGAAGAGAGAAAGAGCGAGAGACGCGGAGAGAAAGAGCAAAAAAAAAGAAGTGAGCGAGAGAGAAGAGAAGGTGAGCTGGGAGAACACCTGCCTTGACACGTCATAGTATGTAATTACTACACCGTTGAATAAGTTAGGATAATACTGTTGCTTTTTCACTGTTTTGCATATGTTCCTCTGGGGAAATGTAATTCGTTTGTACGTGTATGTGTTTAATGATAAAAGTTATATGAATTAATATGTTGCATGCGGAAATATGTTGCATGGGAAATAGATTTGAGGACCGCGAGTGAGTTTATCAACGTACCAGCATTGCACGCACGTTATCATTATGCTTATGCATATATACGTGTGTGAAATCATTCCCTAACATCCATTCCGTTACCTCTCTATCTATCTCCTCGTTATCCATTCCCTTTCATTTCCCCAAATCTTAAACAATACCTCTCTCTCTCTCTCTCTCTCTTTCTATCTCTCCTATTCATCATCTTTTCCGTGCTAGCAATGGCGCCCAGGTAAGATAGACCTCGTTGTTCGTCGTAATTAACGATGTCATAGCCCAGGACGTGTGTGACTGTCATTCGCTTGCTCAAACAGACGTTCGTGCTTGTGGAATTAACAGCAAACACCATTTGTTTGAGTCTATTTAAGCAACTTTGTCCAGAGGGGTGTTATAGTGCATGGTATTCTAGGTCGTAGTGGAAAGGCGATGATCCGATTTTAGCCGCGTATTTTTCTGTCACCATAAAACTGGTATGGATCGTGTATTTGGTGAGTGTTGCAAAAAAAAATAAAAAAAAGGTGAGCTAAAGAGAAACCGGCATTGCAAGACCCAGTGACACTTGGCAACTCGTATCTGAGTCATTATTATAGATTATCGGAGTCTTGCAAATTCTGCAAAGTAATGAGCATTGCATACAAGCGCTGCTATTGGTCAGTTTCGGCTCAACTCCTTGATTTATATACTGTCGGGGAACCAATGAGCTGGCTTTTTATATTCTCGCTCCCTGTCCGAGTGACGTCGACATATGGCGGTCCTAGTGTGTCATTGCTTTGAGCCGAGGCAGATAAATCATTCATACTCGCCGCCGCCATTTACCTTCACGCCCCTCCCCCCTGTCCCCCTCCCCCCCCCCCCCCCCATACCCCTAGGACAAGCGATACTTCCATCCAAACTACAATGGCTTATGGTATCATATCACATAATATCGCACGATTCCCAAAGATTTTCGCCCCCCTTTAGTCTTCGTTCTCCGATAACGAGGGCGCGAACGTCGCTCTCCCAACATTCTCTTCCGCTGGCCCGGTTTCCCTTGTGCACTGGACGCTGCCGCCTCGCCCCCGCGCGCGTTCGAAACCGTCGATTGAGCGCCATTTGTTAGACATTAGTAAACACTCGAACGCGATGGCCGGGCGGGACTTGTCCAGCGCGGTCCTTGTTGCTGGAAACCCTTTAGCTTGTTCACCTGGGTCGAGTTATAACGCAAACACCGGCTTTGAACACACACACATACACATACATAAACACACATACATACACACATACACGGACACACACACACACACACACATACATACACCCACACATACATACACCCACACACACACACACAAAAACACACATACAAACAAACATGCACATACAAACAAACACACACAAACAAACACACATACACACAGTCAGCTTGCAGGGGGCCTTCTGCAACAGTAATTTCAAGATTCATTGTTAATTCGGCCTTCAGGAATAGCTGAACTTTGAGCTGTTTTTGTTAAGACTGAAAGAGATGGTTATAATAATAATAATGATAATAATAATAATAATAATGATAATGATACTAATTATGATGCTAGTACTAATAATGATGATGAGAATGACAATGATAATAATGCTATTAATACTAATACTAATGCTTAGAATGGCAATGATAATAATGCTATTAATAGTAATGATAACAATAATGATGAAAATGATGATATTGATAAAATAGATAATAATGATAATAATGATAATAATAATGATGATAATAATGATAACATTGTTAAGAATAATGATAATAATAATAATATAAAAAATAACGGTAATAGTAATTATAATTTTAACAATAACAATAATACTAAGGTGAAGCACAAGAAGAAGAAATTAAAGAAATTAAATATCAAACTACCAGATTTTTTTTTTTTTTTAATATAATCAGACAATAATTTGCATATAAATCAAGCTGTGCAGATTATGCAATTATATCGCACGATATATATATATATATATATATATATATATATATATATATATATATATATATATATATATATATATATATATATATATATATATATATATATATATATATATATATATATATATATATATATATAATTGAAGTACAAAGTAATGATATAATTATGATACAATTAACAGAGGAATGATTGCATTGAAATAAAAAATTCATTATCATTTTGTGTGTAGAAATTCCAGTCTTCAGGAGACAAATATCATTGTTATCTTTAGTATTATTATTAGTATCAATATTCTTATCAACAATTTTATCATTATTAGCATTGTCATTATTATTATCATTATGGTTATCATTTTCATAATTACTATCACTATCATTATTATCATTACTATTATCATTATCATTATTATTATCATTATTATCATCCTTATTCTTATTATTACTATTATTATTACTACCATTATTATTATTATAATCATTATTATTATTTTATTATTATTATTATTATTATTATTATTATTATTATTATTGTTATTATCCTTATTATCATCACTATTATTATTATTATTGCTATCATTATTATTATTGTTATTATTATTATTATTATTATTATTATTATTATCATCATTATTGTTATTATTCTTATCCTTATTATTATCATTAATCTTATCATAGTGATGCTAATAATGATGATATTGATACCAATAATGATGGCAGTGATATCAATGATAATGATGATAACATTAGTAATTTGATGATAATAATAATTATAATAAGTATAAAAATAGTGATGATTATATCAATGACATTAATTATGATAATAATAATGACAACAATATGAATTATAAAGAAGATAATAAGATCCTCAATAGATACAATCGCCTTGCATAACGTCAACATTTTCTTCTGCAATGGCATACGGATTGCAAGGCGGAGGCACCAAGATGTCTGCTGGCTGCTGCGTCAGCAAAATTCCCAGCTGTTGGGAATACCCTTCCTTTTGTTGTTGTCTTTTATCATTTGTTGTTGTTTTATGAATGTTTTTTTTTATTTTTTTTTATTGATATATTGATTGTAGTGATAATTCTTATGATGGTTGTGATGATAATGATAATGATGATAGAATGATTATGATAATAATGATGATAGAATAATTATGATAATAATGATGATAGAATAATTATGATTATAATGATGATAGAATAATTGTGATGATAATGATGATAGAATAATTATGATAATAATGATGATAGAATAATTATGATAATAATGATGATAGAATAATTATGATAATAATGATGATAGAATAATTGTGATAATAATGATGATAGAATAATTGTGATAATAATGATGATAGAATAATTGTGATAATTATGATAATGATAATGATAGCAATAATAATGATAATGATAATAGTCATGATGATGATGATAATACTGATAGCAATGATGCTAATAATAATGATAAGGATAATTATTATTAATAGTATAATTTTTATAATACTAATAATAATAATGATGATAGTAATAATAATGATAATGATTATGATAACAGAAAAAGTAATAATGATAATAATTATAATATTGATAATAATAATAACATTGACAATGATACTAATAATAATGATAATGATGATAATGATGATAATAATGATAATGATAATGATAATAATAATAGTAATAATAATGATATTATTATTATTATTATTATTATTATTATTATTATTATTATTATCATTATTATTATTATTGTTACTATTATTATTATTATCATTATTATTATTATTGTTATTATTATTATTATTATTATTGTTAATTATAATGATCATAATAATATTGAGGATAGCAACAGCAACAATAAGCCAGCAATAGCATTATCATCATTATCATTATTATTATCATTATTATCAACCTCCTCATTATTTTTACCAAAATTATCATCATTGATTTCATCATTGTTATCATCATTACTATTACTGTTATTGTTATCATTATCATTTTTATTACCATTATCATTATTATTACTATTATTATTATTATCATCATCATTATTATTATTATCATTATTATCATTATTATTATTATTATCATTATTATTATTATTATTATTATTATTATCATTATTATTATTATTACTATTGCTATTATCATTATCAATATTATTATTATTATTACTATTAGTATTATCATTACAATTACTATAATTGATATCATTATCATTATTATCATAACTATCATCATCATCATTAGCATCATCATTATTATCACCATTATCATTATCATTACCATTATCAATATCAGTGTCATCACTATCATCATCATCATCATCATCATCATTATAATCATTACTATCATTCCCATCAATATGATATAACTATCATCCAAGTAAAGTGTCCGATAGCAAGGGAATTTTCCATAAATCCAATTATGAAAGTTTTATATACAGTTTTATTCTCTCAAGGTGTATGGGAAAGGTGGTGTATTTCGTTGTATTTATTCCTCTGCGAACAGGCCTGTGATTTTTTTTTTTTTTTTTCATACTGGAATCCCTTTGGAGGAAAAAGTCAAAAGAAAGGGGACTGTGGAGGAGGAGGTGGTGGTGGTGGAGGTGGTGGTGGAGGAGGAGGTGGTGGTGGAGGTGGTGGTGGAGGAGGAGGAAGAGGAGGAGGAGGAGGAGGAGGAGATGGAGGAGGAGGAAGAGGAGGAGGAGGAGGAGGAGGAGGAGGAGGAGGAGGAGGAGGAGGAGGAGGAGGAGGAGGGAGGGGAGGAGGAGGAGGAGGAGGGGGAGGAAGAGGAGGAGGAGGAGGTGGTGGTGGTGGAGGTGGTGGTGGTGGAGGAGGAGGAGGAGGAGGGAGGGGAGCAGGAGGAGGAGGAGGGAAGGGAGGAGGGAGAGGAAAAGGAGAACGAGGAGGAGAAGAAGAACAAGGAGGAAGCGAAATAGAACGAAGGGGAGGAAGAAGAAGAAGAAGAAGATGAAGAGGTGGAGGGTGATGATGAGGAGGAGAAAGAGTAAGAGGAGAATAATAATAATAATAAGGAGAAAACACAGAAAGAAGAAGAAATAAGAATAAGAAAAAGAACTACAAGAAGAAAGAAGAACCGAAAGAAAACAATACGAAGAAAGAAAAAGAGAGAAGAAAAAAAGAAGGACAACAAGAATGAAAAATAAAGAATAGAAGGAGAAGAAAAAAAAATAAAATAAAAGGAGAGAAGAACAAAATTAAACAATGACAACAAATGGAAAATATTAATTTCGGATGATATTGCAATAGATTGATATTGAAATGCTGCAATGCCTCCCAAAGCAAACTAAACCCATTAATGATAACAGTGATAATCCAAAAAAAAGTAATAATAACAAAAATAAAGATTAAACAACATCAAAAGAGAAAACAAAAATAAAGATTAAACAACATCAAAAGAAATAACAAAAATAAAGATTAAACAACATCAAAAGAGATAACAAAAATAAAGATTAAACATCAAAAGAAATAACAAAAATAAAGATTAAACAACATCAAAAGAGATAATAAAAATAAAGATTAAACATCATCAAAAGAAATAACAAAAATAAAGATTAAACAACATCAAAAAGAGATAACAAATATACAGCAATACCAATCAACCACAATTCCCAACGTACCTTACCTTAGTCAGAACTCACTACCACAACAAAGATAACAACAATTGCAATACCAAAGACCAGAATATCCACGTTTCTCAATGTTATATAAGGGATATCTAACCCCAGGTACCGATCCCACAATATACAATTATTACTTCTTTTTAGCCATCCCTAAGGGCACCGTTGCAACGAGAATTGCAAGAAAGAATGGGAAATTTCACGGCAACCGTTCCTTCGGGATGTTTTTTTTTTTTTTTTTTTCAATAAGATTAAATCTCTTACGTAAAGGAGGTACCAGGTGGATGGTAACATCTGCAATAAGGTAAGAGTGCTATGGCTCTTTGCAACATTGTTGATAAAAAAAAAGTCAGTGAGGATAATGAGAAAGAAATATACTATGTAAAAGGTATATGATAAATTACTTTATATATCAGAGCAGAGATTGACATTATATATATATATATATATATATATATATATATATATATATATATATATATATATATATCATGATGACGATAGATTAATTGTTGGAAGACTTTAATGACGATGATTTTTTATGATAAGGCTATGCTATTTTTTTATTTATAATAATGATGATAATAATAATGATTATTATTACCAATTAGATCTAGCTAAGAATGCTGTGAGTCCTATCAACGCTGTCGATAAATATATATAAGTGATGATGATGATAAAGAAATATACTATACAAAACCATAAAACAAAATTACATTACATATATTTATAAAACAAATCATAATATCTAAAAATATGATATTGATGATAATAATCATGATAATGATTATTGTAATAGCAATTATTAATGACGATAATATTAATAGTGATATCTATGATAATGATAATAATGATGCTAATAATAATAATAATGACAATGATATTGATAATCTGATAATGATAATAACAATAATAATAATAGTAATGGTGATGATAATGATAACAATAATAGTAGTAATAATATTGATAATGATGAAAACAATAATAGTAATAAAGATAGCAGTGATACTGTTGACAATCATGATAACGATAACAATAGTAACAATGATGATAATAGATATCATAATGATAAGGATAATAATGATGATAATGTAATAATAATGATGATTATGAAGATAGCAATAATAATAATGATAATAATGATAATGACTATGATAATGATGATTATCATAATGTTAATAACAATGGTAAGGATGATGATAATGATCTAAAAATTCCCAACAATATGGATCGTCAATATAATTTGGTCATTGTTGCATGTCATCATTGCAATACCACTACTGTTTACACTTATTGATGATCTCAAAATGAAACGAATTTATTGACGAATATACAGCAAAATTCATAACAGGGAAAATGATAATTGAACAATATCCATGTCAATCAGCAAAATACAATATATATTTTTATTTAGCAGTTTGTTGGTGTTGTTTTTGTACTTTTTAATAAACTTGATTAATTGACATTCATTCGTAATTCAGTAAACAAATTGATAATGAATACAAAGTATATACATACAAAAGTAGCCAAAAATATATCAAACAAGTATAAAAATTATAATAATAAGATA
>BOPN01001645.1:227440-234940 GCA_017312705.2 Penaeus japonicus
GAAAGAGAGGGAGAGGGAGAAAGAGATGAGAGGGAGAGGGAGAGGGAGAGGGAGAGGGATAGGGAGAGGGAGAGAGGAGGGAGAGAGAGAGGGAGAGAGAGGTAGGGAGGCAGGGGGAGAGGAGAGAGAGAGAGAGAGAGAGAGAGAGAGAGAGAGAGAGAGAGAGAGAGAGAGAGAGAGAGAGAGAGAGAGAGAGAGAGAGAGAGAGAGAGAGAGAGAAGGAGAGGGGAGAGGGAGAGGGAGAGGGAGAGGGAGAGGGAGAGGGAGAGGGAGAGGGAGAGGGAGAGAGGAGGGAGAGAGAAGGATGGAGGGAGAGAGAGAAAAAAAAAGAGAGAAAGGGAGGGAGAGGGAGAGAAAAGGAAGGGATGAATGGAGAGAGAAAGAAAGAGAGAGAGAGAGAAAGAAATAGAGAAAAACAGACAGAGAGAGAGTAAAAAAAGAGGGGAAAAAAATACAAAGAACCAGAGAAACGAAGAAATTATACAAGAGAAGATGTGAGCATACGGACGGTAGGACAAAAGAGGGGGGAGGGGGAGGGGGGGAGGGGGAGGGGAGGGGGGAGAAGAGATAACCCTTGCACAACCAACAAAGCAAGAAAGCTCCAGCGCGGAAGTCACAGTTGATTTTCTTGTTTTATCCTCAATGTGATGTCTCTTGGCGTCTGGGTCTGTTGTGATGGTATGTTCGAGTTCTTGAACTCATGTGGAAATCAAAAACACGGTTTGGGTTTGTTGCGTATTTGTGTTCTCCGATATCGTATATTTGCGTATACGTACGCAAATATACTCCTCGTACGCATGCCTAACACATTCATATATATATATATATATATATATATATATATATATATATATATATATATATATATATATATATATATTTACATATATATTTATATACATATATACATACATACATACATATATATATATATATATATATATATATATATATATATATATATATATATATACATATAAATATATATATATATATATATATATATATATATATATATATATATGTATGTATGTATGTATGTATGTATATAAATATATATATAGATAGATAGATATAGATATATATGTATATGTATATGTATGTATATAAATATAAGTATATATATATATATATATATATATATATATATATATATATATATATATATATATATATGTATGTATGTATGTATATATATATATATATAAATATATATATATATATATATATATATATATATATATATATATATATCGCACGCAAACACACACATACTAATACATATAAACATACAAACATATACATGACAGCTCAGTATTTTGTAAGCAATTACCTGGCGTATATAATTATCAATTAGACATGTTTAAGTATATCTTATCTATATAATTAATTCATCTTAAAATAACCGTTATTACAATCAAATACGTTATTGCTCCCATCCTGGTATTACAGTGCTATAAAAAGGGGGTTCCATGACATTGTAGAACCCCTTTGGCGTGAACCACAGCTGGAAACAGAACCATTGTTGATATTGTTTGTTTCGGGAGAACCAAACGTACTGTAGAACCGGGGTTTGAGGTTCTTGGCTGGATGTTTAGTAAAGGTTTTGTTCAGAACCGGAAGGAGTTAGTCTCGTGACGCCATGTGGAGAGCGAGAGGGTGGGGGAGGGAGTGAGGGGGAGAGAGAGAGAGAGAGAGAGTGAGAGAGAGAGGGAGAGAGAGAGAGAGAGAGACAGAGGCAGAGACAGACAGAGAGGGAGAGGAAGAGAGGCTGAGAGAGAGAGACAGAGAAAGAGTTAGAGAATGAAAAAGAGAGTGAGAGACAGACAGATAAACAAAGACGTGGACAGAAAACAAAACAAAGAAGGGAGGAAGAGACACAGAGAGAGAGAGAGAGAGAGAGGCAGAGATAGAGAAAAATACAAACAAAGAAATAGACGAAAAACAACAACAAAGAAATGAGCGTGATAGAAAGAGATACAGATAGATAGACGGATAGATATATAGAGAAACAGAAAACATGAATGACCTAACTTCAAAAAATCCCTCTCGTGATCTTTTTTTTTTTTTTTTTTTTTTTTACACCATAATATCCAACCGCTTAATTTCATCCCAAGAATCTTATCCAATTAAAATCTTAAATTAAATCACAAAGATATTATTTTGACTCTATCTCAACTACCAGGTAATGGAACCCCTTAGTCTCTTATCCCCTTAACTTTTCCCTCACCCTCCCTTAACGAGTAGACACAGGAACCCCTTTAACCCCTTAACCCTGTCCCTTACCTTATCCCTTTCATCTCTAAAACATCCATTAGACCTCCCATCCCCTTACCCCTTTCCCCCCCTTACCATCCACTCCTCACAACCACCACGCAAAGGACCCTATCCCCATCCCTCATCCCTCATCTTTCATCCTTCATCCCTCATCCCTCATCCCCATTTCCATCTCCATCTCCATCCCCATCCCAATCCTCATCCCCATCTCCATCCCCACCCCCATTCCTTATTCTTCATTCCCCATCCCCATCCCCATCCCCATCCACCATCTTATCCAGTGTAAGTAACAGTCATCATGGCCGGTCGAGGTATATTAATTCGAGAAGTGTCATTAATATGTGTCATTAATTAATTCGAGAATTGTCATTGATATGTGTCATTAATTAATTCGAGAAGTGTCATTAATTGATTCGAGAAGTGTCATTGATATGTGTCATTTATTAATTCGAGAAGTGTCATTAATATGTGTCATTAATTGATTCGAGAAGTGCCATTAATATGTGTCATTTATTAATTCGAGAAGTGTCATTAATATGTGTCATTAATTAATTCGAGAAGTGTCATTAATATGTGTCATTAATTAATTCGAGAAGTGTCATTGATATGTGTCATTAAATAATTCGAGAAGTGTCATTGATGCGTGTCATTGACTAACTAAAAGTGTCATGAATGCGTGGTTCTCCACTGCTACTATTTGTGTCTGCTGTGCAATTTGCAAGGACAAATGATCGTAGATTCGTTCAGGATTACAGGCAGGCGGAGATACATAGGTGTGTGTGTGTGTGTGTGTTTGTGTGTGTGTGTGTGTGTGTGTGTTTGTGGTTTTGTTTGTGGTTTTGTTTGTGGTTTTGTGTGTGTGTGTGTTTGTGGTTTTGTTTGTGGTTGTGGTTTTGTTTGTGGTTGTGTGTGTGTATGTTTGTGGTTGTTTGTGTGTGTGTGTGTGTGTGTGTGTGTGCGTGTGTGTGTGCGTGCGTTTGTGGTTTTGTTTGTGGTTGTGTGTGTGTGTGTGTGTGTATGAGTTTATTGCGATTTGTCACTATGGACATTTTAATCTTGTGTTTTTAGTTTGTAAACCTGCGGTTGGGTGGAAATGGAGAAGGATGAGAAAGGGGAAGAGATGTGAACGAGAAAGAGAGAATGAGAGATATATATATCTAAAAAATAGATTGATAGAGATAGAGATAGATAGAGAGAGAGAGAGAGAGAAAGAGAGACAAAGACAGAGAGAACACTCACACACACACACACACACACATAGACACACATACAACACTACCCACGCTTATATCACCCTTCCTTCTCTCTTCTTCTTCATCTTTTCCCTTTAACCACTTTTCCCTTCTTCCTTCACTCTTACCCATCCCTTTTTCCTAAACCAAAAGTCCCATCAAAACAGGAAGACAAAATCACTTTAAATCCACCCATAAACATGCAATAATAACACCGAGGAACGCATAATAACACTATACTCGAACACTATAACACTATATTCATCCCTAAAACAATAATGATGCATTTCAACTCTCAATAACCTCATATCATTGCATCCCCGAAATTTATTCAGGAAATATAAAGATGCAGATTTCAAATGTGTGATTATGTAATTTTCGGTTGCGCTCGTAAATTTTACTTTCAACGCTGTTACGTCACTTTTTAAAATGTTATTACGTCACTTCTAAAAATGTTATTACGTGGATTTTGTTATTATTTATGACTGTTATTTTTGCACGAGTGTTTCCTATGTTGCATTGTATTTTGCATTGTTATTTGAACAGCTGACTTGTTAGAATTATGATGGTGATGGTAAAAAATCGTAGGATATTTTTATGATTATGTGATATCGAAAATGATGGTACTAACAACAATGATGATAATAATAATAATAATAATAATAATGATAATAATAATAATAATAATGATAATAATAATGATAATATTGGTACTGACAATGATAATTGTTATGGTGATGATAATGTAAAAATAACGATAATAATTATTGCAATAATGATAATGATGATGATGATTATAAAGATTACGATGATACTGATTATGACAATAATGATAATACTCATAATGGTAATAAGAGAAAAAAAAAGTGATAAAAATTATACTAACGAACACCGAATTTCGATAGGACTTGGAACGTCGACTTAGAACTGGAACATCGACTTCTACGCAAAACATCGACTTGAAATAGGAACTCCAACTTTAATTGGATTAAAAGTAGGACCATAAGAAGGAGGAGGAAGAAGATGAAGAAGAAGAGTAGAAAAAGAAAGAAGAGTTTCAAGAAGACAAGAAGTAGGATCAGGAGAAGGAGGAGGAAGAAGAAAAAGAGGAAGAAGATGAAAAAGAAGAGTAAAAAAAAAGAAAGAAGAGGCACAAGAAGACAAAAAGGAGGAGGAAGAAGGAGAAGAAAGGGAGAAGGAGAAATAAGAGGACCAAGAGGAGGAGCAGGAAGAGGATATTCGAAAGAAGCATGCGGTATAAGGGTTCAATTCATAGGAACTTAAGAGAACCCATGTTAAAGGCAGGTAGAGGTTGAAACCGAAATCTTCGTGGAACTGGAAGGCGGAGGCCGGTATTCCAGTTCACAGTCGATGGTCCACCTCACTCCATCCCTCATTCCCTTCATGTTACTTTTCTCCATCCCTCCCTCTCCTCCCTTCCACCTATCTTCCTTCCCTCCTTCCCTCCCTTCCGCCTCTCCTTCATCCCTCATTTCTTCCCTTCCGCTTCTCCGGCATCCTTCCCTCTCCTCCCTTCCACCTATCTTCTTTCCCTCCCTTCCCCCTCTCTTTCTTCCCTCATTTCTTCTATTCCACCTCTCCTCCATCCCTCCTTCCCTCCCTTCCACCTCCCTCCGTCATTTCTTCCTTTCCTGTCACTTCTCTCCATCCTCCCTTCCCTCCCTTCCTCCCTCTCCTCCATCCCTCCTTTCCACCTCTCCTCCATCCCTCCTTCCCTCTCTCCCCCTCTCCCTTATCCCCCATTCCCTCCTTCCCCCTCTCCTCCATCCCCCCCCATCTCTCCCCTTTCCAACATCCCCCCTCTCCTCCCTTCCACCTCTCCTCCATCCCTCACCTCACCCCCTCACCCTCCCTTCCCTCCCATCCCACTTCCCACCTAACCCACCATCCCCCCTCTCCACCACCCCCTATTCCTTCCCTTCCACCTCCCTCCTCCATCCCCCATTCCCCCTTCCACCTCTCCTCCATCCCTCCCTCCCCCCTCTCCTCCATCCCCCATTCCCCCCCTTCCACCTCCCTCCCCCATCCCCCATTCCTTCCCTCTCACCTCTCCTCCCCCTCCCTCACCTCACCCCCCCTCTCTCCTCCATCCCTCACCTCACCCCCCCTCTCTCCTCCATCCCTCACCCCCTCCCCCTTCCCTCCCATTCCACCTCACCCCCCCCTTATTCCCTCCTTCCCCCTATCTCCTCCACCCCCCTATTCCCTCCCTCCCCCTATCTCCACCATCCCCCATTCCCTCCTTCTCCCCTCACCTCACCCCCCTCACCTCACCCCCCTCCCTTCCCTCCCACTTCCCACCTAACCCACCATCCAGCCAGCGCCTTCACCTTATAAACGTGGGTGGGCTAAAACCCCAAGCAACACGCAAAAAGAGGTCAG
This sequence comes from Penaeus japonicus, assembly GCA_017312705.2. Taxonomy (NCBI): domain Eukaryota; kingdom Metazoa; phylum Arthropoda; class Malacostraca; order Decapoda; family Penaeidae; genus Penaeus; species Penaeus japonicus. The sequence goes on from BOPN01001645.1 coordinate 233,353, forward strand.
GAAAACACATACCCCCATAAACCGTAAGTAGGTTTGTCATCGTTGTACTCTAAAAACCCAAGCGTCTAGAGTGATAAAAAATAATGATAATAGATAATAAAAAAATGATATTAGATAATAAAAAAAATAAAATAAAATAAGAGCAATGAAAAAATTAATAATAATAATAAAAGATAGATAAAAGAAATTTCGTATCATTGTGAGAGACTCTGTTTTGCTCCTTAACAAAATGGTCAACTAATAGAATTTAATATAGATAGAAATGGGGAGAAAAAAAGAAAAAAAAGAAAAAAATAAGGTCCTTACGTTGAGTCCTTCTTCCTATTTGGTAATGTGGAGGATTTCTTTATTTCTTTCTTTTTCTTTCTTTCTTACTTTTTCTTTCTTTTTATTTTTATTTTTATTTCTTTTTATTTTTCTTCCTTTCTTTTCCTTCTTTCTTTCTTTCTTTCTTTCTTTCTTCCTTTCTTTTCAGTTATTCAGAGAAGACATGAGCTAATCTCATGACTTGACCGAGTGTTCATGGCGCTTGACAGGCCGCCCGCTGACATGACATGTGACATGACATGAGTTACTTCTCATCAAGGTCGTCTTGGAATATTGTGAAAGGGTTCGAGGAGATGGTGATGTTCATGTTTATGATGACTGGGTGATGATATATACTGTGATGACGATGGTATAGTGAAGTTGATGTGTGTGTTTGGAAGGAAGTTAGGGAGGTATAGTGTTATGGTGTCTATGATGATAATGCTTTGTATGGTTCTATAATTTACAACCATATTGCTAGTCTATATGGAGGGCAACAGTAATGGTGATGTTAATGACAATCATTATCACTACTATCAATATTATTACTGTTGTCATCATTATTATTATTATCATCATTATTATTACAATATTATCATCATCATCACCATTATTATCATCCTCATTATCTTTACAATATCATCATCATTATCTTTACAATATTATCATCATTATTGTTATCATCATCAATTGGTATCATTATTATCATCATTCCACTACATTCACTAGATTGATGGCATAACCAGGTTAATTGCTACAATAGCGAGTCACAGCCATTTACCTTGGATATTACAGCATCTCATCTCTTCTGCTTGTATCCAACATCTTTCTGATTATCCTACAGTGACAAGCAAGCAAGGTTTTCGAAGCACTTCCGATATGAGCTCTAACATTTTAATTTTATTCTCAAAGTCAAACTCAAACTCAAACTCAAGCATTCTAATTGAATTCCCAAAGATTAATTCCAAAATTAATTCCAAAGATTGATTAATTCTAATTTAATTCCCAATTCCGACACTGCTTCGAATACTCCAATGACCACAGGAATCACATCTTTCTTTCTTCGTCTTCCACATCCTTGCAATCTCGTATTGCAAGGATAATTTGTTCATTTTCATTTTCTTTGATTGGGCATGATGGGTCCATCAACTGGGTTATCTTAATCTTCTCTTCCAACGCCTTAATATCAGGTCTGTTATGCTTCAAAATTTTGTCAATTTGTATTGGAAAATCTTACAAGATGTTACACACTCTTTCGACTCCAAAATTCTCTCCGGTTTAT
>BOPN01001645.1:239940-244940 GCA_017312705.2 Penaeus japonicus
GAGGGTGTGGTTGGGCGGGTAAGGGAGGGGTGGTTTGAAGGGGGGAGAGTATTGTCCTGTAAACAGTCTATCCTCAGTTGTATTTCACAAAAGCCTTGATATATCTATAGGGATTTGGGGGGAGGGGAGGGGGGTGGCAATTGCAGGATTTGGGGAATGGGAGGGAGTGGGTGGGGGTGGGGATGGTTGGGTGGGTAAGGGAGGGGTGGTTTGCAGGTGGGAGGATGAGTGGGGAGAGAAGGAGAGAAGGAGAGGGATAGGAGAGAATGAAGGGCAGAAGAGAAGGGTGGAGGGGAGGGTGAGATGGATAGATGGGGGATAGAAGGAGAGGGGACGGGAGGAGGAGAGAGAAGAGGGGAAGAGGGGAGGGGTGGAGGAGAGAGGGAGATAGATAGGTGGGGGAAGAGGGAAGAGGGGATGGGTGGAGGAGAGAGAAAGGGGGCAGAGGGGAAGGCTGGAGGAGAGAGGGAGATGGAGAAAAAGGGGGGAGAGGGGATGGGTGGAGGAGAGAGAGAGGGGGAAGAGGGGAAGGTTGGAGGAGAGAGGGAGATGGAGAAGAGGGGAGAAGAGGAGAAGATGGGATGATTGGAGGAGAATGAAGGGGGAAGAGGTGGGGAAGAGAGGGAAAGGGAAAGGAGGGGGATGAGAAGAGGCTGAGGGAGAGGAGAGAATGAAGGGAAAAAGAGAAGGCTGGAGGAGAGAGGGGGAAGAAGAGGAGAAGAGAGGGTAGAGTAGAGAGAAAGAGGGATAGGAGGACGCAGACGAAAGGAAGAGGAAGAGTGGAAAATTTTGAGCAAAGAGAAAAAGGGCGAAGGGAAGGGTGAAGGAGAGAAGAAGGGAGATAGGAGATGAAGAAGAGAAAAGTTGAAGAGAAATAATTCGTAGGAATGAGGGAAATAGAGAGAAAGAAGAGGTAGGAAAAGAGAGAATGAAGATAAAAGAATGGAAGGCCCGAGGAAAATCGGAAACAGAAAGAGGAAAAGGAGAGGAAATTTGAATGATGAAAAGTGAAGCAGAAACAAGTGAGGAAAAAAAACAAAGATGAAAACGGATGGAAACAGAATATGAGTAAATGAAAAAAAGGAAACGACAAAAAAGTTGACAATGATAACGATGAGGATGCACAAGAAAAAGAAGAAAAAAGGAAGAAGAAAAAAAATCAGAAAAAATTAGATAAAGGAGTAAAAATAAGAAGAGGGAGAAGGGGGAAGAGAAGAAGCAGGGGGAGAAGAAGAAGGGAGAAGGGATAGGGAAGAAGGAGGGGGAGGGGAGGGAGGAGGGGGAGGAGAAGAAGGAAGGAGGGGGAGGGGAGGGAGGAAGGAGAGGGGAAGAAGGAAGAATGGGGAGGGAAGAAGGAGGGGGGAGGGTAGGGAGTAGAAGAGGAGACGAAGATAGAAGGGGAAGGAGAGGAAGGAGAGGGAGGAGACGAAGGAAGAAGAGGGATGGAATAAGGAGGGGGGGGGGGTGGAGGAGAAGAGGAGACGAAGGAAGAAGGGGAAGGAGACGAAGGAAGAAGAGGGAGGGAATAAGGAGGGATAGGGAAGAAGGAGGGGGAGGAGAAGAGGAGACGAATGAAGAAGGGGGAAGAGAGGGAGGAGGGGGAGGAGACGAAGGAAGAAGAGGGAGGGAATAAGGAGGGATAGGGAAGAAGGAGGCGAAGGGAGGGAGAAGGGGAGGGAGAGGGGGAGGAGAAAAAGGAAGAAGAAGGAAGAAGAAGGAAGAAGAGGGAGGAGACGAAGGAAAGAAGGATAGGGAAGAAGGTGGGGGAGGGGAGGGAGGAGGGAGAAGGGAAGGGAGGAGGGAGAGAGAAGGGAGGAGACGAAGGAAGGAGGGAGAGGGAATAAGGAGGAATAGAGAAGGAGGGATAGGAAAGAAGGAGGGGGAGGGGAGGGAGAAGGGAAAGGAGGGATAGGGAAGAAGGAGGGAGAGGGAAGGTAGGAGGGAGGAGGGAGAAGGAAGGGAGAAGGGGAGAGGGAAGGGAAGAAGGAGGGATAGGGAAGAAGGAAGGAGAGGGAAGAAGGAAGGAGGGATAGGGAAGAAGGAGGGATAGGGAAGGGAAGAAGGAGAGGGAGGGAATAAGGAAGGAAGAAGAGTAAGGGAATAAGGAGGGAGAAGGAGGGGGAGGGAAGGGAGAAGGAGGGGGAGGGAAGGGAGAAGAGAAGGGAGGGAGGAGGGAGGAGGGAAGGGGAGGGAAGGGTCATTTTGTAACGCGGAGTCGATCATGGTGAAATACGACTGGCACGCGGAGGCCATTGGCGTGTTCTAACAGCCTCGCCAACTGTCGTATTAACTAAAGGAAACGGTCGTATCGGTGACTTATGGAGAGAGCGGCGAGATGGCGGGATTTCGCGCACGCACTCACGCACGCACTCACGAACGAACGGATGAACGAATGAACGATGAATGAAGGTATTCGAGACTCACCCATTCACGAACAAATGCATGAATGTGATTTACGCACATAATTACGCACGGATTCCACTCACTCACTCACTCACACGCACACTCACTCACGCATGCACGCAGGCAATTACGCACGTAATCACGCACGCGCACACACACTCACGCAATCACGCACGTAATCACGCACGCAATTACGCACGGACAGACAAACAAACATACATACGTACTCACTCCTTCACTCAAGCACTGACGAAGGCACTAACGCACTCCCTCACGCACGCACGCACGCACGCACTCACAGGCGAACGCACTAACGTCTCGACAAACACGCACTTAATATAGATTATTTAGTGATATATTTCGAAAGAGACGTATAAAAAGTTGTACAAAGCCATTAGGTTAAAGTGAAAGAGGACATAACCTACGAATGGGAGGGAAGAGGAGGAAGAAGAGGAAGAGGAACTGAAGGAATACAAGAAGAAGAAGAAGAAGGAGAAGAAGATGGTGATGATGAGGATGATTATGATGATGATGATGATGATGATGATGATGATGATGATGATAAATGATGATGGTAAATGATGATGATGATGATGATGATGATGATGATGGTGAAGTTGAAGAAGAAGAAAGAAAAAATAAGAAAAAAATAAGAAGAGATAAAGGGGGGTGAGGAGAGGGAGGAGAAAGTTAAGGAAGGAAGAGAGAAGGAAGAGAAAAAGGGGTAAGACTGGGGAGAGAGGGAGGGGGGGAGGAGCGAGAGGAGAGAGAGGGAGGGGGAGAAGGGGCGAGAGGACAGAGGGAGGAGGGAAGGGGCGAGAGGAGAGAGGGAGGGGGAAGGGGCGGGGGGGGGGGGAGGGGGGAGAGGGGGGAGCAAAGTTCACAAGGAAAGTATATATCTTTCTGACCTATCGCCCGAACCGTGAGAGAGACAGCTAATGTTCCTCATTACCTGTATTTCGTGAGTATATGCCTAGTTAATTTTTTAGCCTCCCTACCTCCTCCTCCTCCCCCCCTAATGATGCCTATTCCCCCTCCCTCCTCCTCCCCCCTCCAATAATGCCTATTCCCCCTCCCCCTCCCCCCCATAATGCCTAACCCCCACATGATGCCTACTTCTCCCTCCCCCCTCTTCCCTCCCCCTCCCCATCCCCCTAAACACATATCTATTTTTTTATCATGTTTTAAGCCTCATGCTCATATCATCATTATTTTTACCATTGTTATTATTGTTGTGTTGATTAATGATTATTATCATTACTATCATTATCAGTTTTGTTGTAATTATCATTCTCATTATCATTAGTAGTATTAAAGGTGGTAGTAGTGATGGTAGTAGTAGTAGTAATAGTAGTAGTAATAGTAGTAATAGTAATAGTAGTAGTAGTAATAGTAGTAGTAGTTGTAGTAGTAATAGTAGTAGTAGTAATAGTAGTAGTAATAGTAGTAGTAATAGTAGTAGTAATGGTAGAAGTAGTTGTAGTAGTAGTAGTAATAGTAGTGGTAATAGTAGTAATAGTAATAGTAGTAGTAGTAATAGTAGTAGTAGTAATAGTAGTAGTAGTAGTTGTGGTGGTGATCAGCCTAATCATCATCAAGTTCATTGCTTTCATTATCATCATCGCTGTTGTTATCAGTATTATCATTATCGTTATCATCCTTATTGCTAACATTATTCTCATTATCATTGTTTTCTTTATTATTATCATTATCATTATCATTAGCATTATCCTTCCTGTCATTACCATTCTTATCATTATTATTAGTATTATTTTCGTCATCATCAGTGTTATTTTCATCATCATTGTCATTATATTGATTTTGTATTATCATCTTTATTGTAATCATTATTATCATGTCATTATTATCATCATTATCATTATTATCATTATCATTTTCATTATCACTATTATTATCATCATCCTTTTTATCATTATTTTCACTATCATTACCATTACTATTACTATCATCATCATCTTAATATTTGTTCTTACCATCGTCTCATAATTATCATTATTTCTATTATACGAAATGTTATCATTTACATTATTATTATCAGTATTGTTCTTTTCCGCATCATTATTGTCAATAGTGTTATCATAATCATTGTTATTATTAGCAATGTCACAAATAATTTTAATTATCATTATTGATATTAATATTATGATTATCATCATTATCATTTTGCAGTTATTATCCTTATCACTGTTATCATTTTGTTATCATAGATATCAACAAGTGCTGCAGGATTATTGCTATGATTCCTCTATTTTTATCATATCATTACTACTGAATGTTACTATTATATTACAAATATTATCTTCATTATCCATCTGTGACCATTTTATTACTAATATTCTTGCTATCTCTCGGTCGTACCATAATCCTTGGAGTATTTTCTTACTCCTACTCTTTATTCTTCATTTTCCTAATGCCATCTTTTTCCTTTATTTTCCTGAATCCCTCTGTATCCTTTACTTTCTTGATTCCCTCTTTATACTTCACTTTCCTAATTCCCTCTTTATCCTTCACTTTCCTAATTCCCTCTTTATCCTTCACTTTCCTAATTCCCTCTTTATCCTTCATTTTCCTAATTC
>BOPN01001645.1:254940-259168 GCA_017312705.2 Penaeus japonicus
CAGACAGACAGACAGACAGACAGACAGACAGACAGACAGACAGACAGACAGACAGACAGACAGACAGACAGACAGACAGACAGACAGACAGACAGACAGACAGACAGACAGACAGACAGACAGACAGACAGACAGACAGACAGACAGACAGACAGACAGACAGACAGACAGACAGACAGACAGACAGACAGACAGACAGACAGACAGACAGACAGACAGACAGACAGACAGACAGACAGACAGACAGACAGACAGACAGACAGACAGACAGACAGACAGACAGACAGACAGACAGACAGACAGACAGACAGACAGACAGACAGACAGACAGACAGACAGACAGACAGACAGACAGACAGACAGACAGACAGACAGACAGACAGACAGACAGACAGACAGACAGACAGACAGACAGACAGACAGACAGACAGACAGACAGACAGACAGACAGACAGACAGACAGACAGACAGACAGACAGACAGACAGACAGACAGACAGACAGACAGACAGACAGACAGACAGACAGACAGACAGACAGACAGACAGACAGACAGACAGACAGACAGACAGACAGACAGACAGACAGACAGACAGACAGACAGACAGACAGACAGACAGACAGACAGACAGACAGACAGACAGACAGACAGACAGACAGACAGACAGACAGACAGACAGACAGAGAGAGAGAGAGAGAGACAGACAGACAGACAGACAGACAGACAGACAGACAGACAGACAGACAGACAGACAGACAGACAGACAGACAGACAGACAGACAGAAACAGAAACAGAAACAGAAACAGAAACAGAAACAGAAACAGAAACAGAGAAAGACAGACAGAGGGAGAAAGTGTTTACGAGCGAGAGTGAGAGTGTAAATAATAATGAAACCCGTGAGGTCGAGCAGGTACTAACAATACACGTATGTAGTAATTAAACCCCCCAAACCTCGTAGATGCACTGTGAAACCACCTTGAACAAGCAAACACGCCAACCTCACACAATGGCTACCGCTAACAAGATAATGACCAGTATTACGAGGTTCTGAAAAAAAAGAAGAAAGATAGTTGGTTAATGTGGCGGTAGATGGCGCTGGCGTTCTGCGGCTGAAACACACCTGGTAAAATCCAATTTTCGAAATAGGTAAATAACACAGATTACCGAGACAATTATGATACTAAAACATAATAAGTAAAACATACGCCCTTAAAATAAAAAAGAGAGACACATATAATAACCTAAAAAAAAAAAAAAACATAGGTAAGAAACATATATATATACACATCCTCCCTTCACCCCTTACCCAAAAAAAAAAAAAAAAAAAAAGTGGAAAAAAAAAAAAAAAAAAAAAAAAAAGGGGGAAAGTTCTTAAAAGAGGGAAGAGAGGAACTCCCAAAGGACGCCTCTAGAATGACGGGCGTGGGAAAAGGAGTTTAAAAGCATGTCTGTTTGGCTTCGTTATGCGCCTGTCAGTGAGGGAGGGATGTAAACCCAACAGAGGTAATTAATTGAGTTAATTAGTTACACGAATGATTGTGATGATAGAGATGACAGGTTGAGAGTCAAGGGAGGAGGAGGAGGAGGAGGAGGAGGAGGAGGAGGAGGAGGAGGAGGGGAGGATTTCAATCTCTCGCCCACCCATATTGATGCTGCATCATGCAAAGGCGACGTGAGATAAGAATGCTCAGTAAGCTTCAATCTTTTTCTCCCTTTATCATTATTATTTTTTTTTAACTAAGGTCTCTTTTCGATGTGAAGTGTAACTGATGAGTATTATAAAGTGTCTGGTAACGTCACTTTTCTTTTTCTTCTTCTTTTTCTTCTTTTTTTTTTTTTACTTGTTTCACTCTATTCGATCCGGGATATCGTTGCAACACCCCCTTACCCCCTACCCCCTACCCCTACCCCCACCCCACTACAACAAGCTCTGGAGGCCGACGCTCCCTTTGTTAAAGGAAAGTGACCAGAAGTCTCCCCCGGGTCTCTAGACCTTTAATAATTATTTATCAGGTGTAAACCCCAATTGGAAATCAATCAGAACACGGAACGCGGTGATTAAACGAGGGTCACAATACCCGAGGAAACAACACCCACAAATACCTCACAAATTGATTTTCTTCTTACCTGAGCCATGCCATCGGGTGGGCATCGGACGGCAGGAAAGCAAGCAAAATGCCGCCGAATCAGGAGCCTCGTTGCTTTCCGAAGGCACCTGCTCGACGCAAATGGAAGTGCTTTCATCGCCTGACGTGATGTTGTCCGTTTGGCAAGGTGGCACGAGGCGGAATTTGCGATTATTTGAAATTATTCAGACGCGCGAACCGGCAACTGCGCCGTGCCCGTGAGAGTGTTGCCAGACTTCGACGTAAATGGTGATTGGCCAATTTTTTTTTGGTTTTACAAGTTATTTCGTATTTCCTCGCTGCTTGCGGTGGACGTCGTCATCTGCAGGGATTTTTATCGTTATTGGACGAACGCGCTTTACGACCCGGATGCCTTCTTGAAGCTCTAGACCGCCGCTTTCCGGGAGATAAAATCGCCGCTGGTTTGTTCCTCCGCCGACATCCCGCGCCCTCTTCTCGCCCTTGCCTTGCCTTGGGTGGCCGCTGCCCTGCCTATCTGGGTGCAAATTACACGCAAATTTTTAACACCCGTTTAGAGCTCATCCTTGAATTATAATTACGCTCCTAAACACGTTACTTCGAAAACTGTCTCATGAATTTACATCGAGCCCTACAAAGTACCGCAAAAAAAATAAAAACTTTCAGCGTTGGAGGGCTGGGGGAACAAATGCAAAATGGAGAGGCGGAATGAAGGTGAGGGAGAGAGAGAGAGAGAGAGAGAGAGAGAAGGGAGTGTGGGGAGGAGGTGGAGGAGGAGGGATAGGAGGAGGAGGGGGAGGGAGGAATAAAAGGAGGAGGAGGGGGGGGAGAGGGGAAGAGGTGGAGGAGGAGGAGGGGAAGAGGAAGGGGGGTGGGAGGAGGAGGAAGGAAGGAAGGAGGGAGGGGAGGGGAAGAAGAGGAAAAGGAAGAAGGGGGATGAAGGAGGTAGGAGAAGAAGAAAAAGAAGGAAAGGGAACGAGAGCGGGAGGAGCGAGGAGGAAGGAGAATAGGAGAGAATGGGAAGGAGGGAGGCGGAGTAGGAGGAGTAGGAGTAGGAGGAAGGGAGGAGGGGGGGAAGAAGACACGGCCCTACCACGACGCCTCGCCCGGAGAACTGCGTCAAGACAACCAGTCATTTGGCGCTAACGAGAGGCCTCGAGCTGACACAAGACAACGGGGGTTTTGTCCTGAAAGACACACCGCACCGCACTTTGCAACCGAGATGTTTTCGATGGAATTGCACTTGTTTTTTTTCGGTCTAGGTAGTACTGTAGTAAGGGTGGGAAGGAAGGAGGGGGGGTGGGGGGGAAGGAGGGAGGGGGGAGGGGGGTGGAATGAGAGTGGGAAGGAGGGAGGGAGGGGAGTATGGAGGGATGGGGAGTGGGGTGGAAGGAGGGAGGGGGGGGGGGGAAGGTAGTGATGGATCTTGTGTTATTTATAGCGTAATTTGCATATCTTGTTGGATTTCGTCGGATTCTTATCGTTGGGGGATAATACGTGTTGTTAGTTTTTGGGTATTCGATATTTTTGACTCGGTGGGATTATTACTGTCGAATTACCCAAGGTGTGAAAATAAACAACACATTTTATAATCATGTCCTCTCGCGACTCATAAATCACAGCATCCAAAAGTAGTCCCAGTCGTTATAATCCCTCGTCACTTCATAACACCCCCCCCCCTCAAAAAAAAAAAAAAAAAAAAAAAAAAAAGAGCAGAGCCCCCAACAACCGGGAAACGACACGAAGCTAAAAATAGAATCTCCTTCAACACACCCCCTTGTTAGAGGTGTATTTGCGACCGTTAACGAGGGAACGTGGGTAGTCATGTACAAACGAGTACCTAGCCTTCCTTCTTTTAACAGTCCCTTCGTTCAACCTCCTTCGCCTTGGCCTGTAACCCCCTCTGATACACCCGTCACCTCTGCGCCCCCCCCCGCCCCCCTTTGGCTCTCTTCCCTCTACAGACCTTCCCCTTATTACCTCCTCCCTTCCCCCTCTCTCTTTTAACTCTTTCTTCTTCCCTGTTTACCGCTTAACGTCCCTCTCCCTTTATCATACTCCCTCTTTCCCGCTTTTTTTTTTTTTAATTCCCATCCCCCTAATTCCAGTTCCTCCCTTTAAC
>BOPN01001645.1:261555-264055 GCA_017312705.2 Penaeus japonicus
TCACCTCCCCCCCCACCCACCCACCCCCCTACGAACGTGTTGTTTGTTGCGGCGACTCTGACCGTCACACCATAAACAGTTTCTTTACCCCCGTAGCCTCAGGACGCCGAGTAAATAACGGCCTGGAGCCTCTTGAACCCCCCTAAAAGAGAGGTTCTAATGACCTACACTTCATTACAAAGAGTTCAACGCTGAATATTCATCATCAACTTCTGGGTGTAGTCGCTTTAGAAATGAATTATTTGCTCAGAGTGGGTCTACTTTGTTCAGGTTAAGCGTTCGTTCCGTGTCGTGTTAGTCTCGTGGATGTGGTTTCTGATGTGCTATGTGAGTCTGAGATCACTTTGAACAGGTGGAATGAACAATTAAGAGGATATGGTAATACATGTCTTAAAGTATCGTGTTATAATATGCAAGTTCAGTTATAATTTATTAACTAAGCAATGGCTCCTCGAGTTCAGATGACAGTAAACCCAAAATTAATAGGTATGGAATGGTAGTCTACGATGCCAATTACCGGCCAAAAGGGAAAAAAAGATTAGAATTTAATGGACAGATCCTTGACTGACACTTCAGAGCACCACAGACCGACGTGCGATCAAGGAGACATCCCCCTCCCCCGATTGTCTGTCAAAGGTCAAAGCATCACGTCCTGTCTTGCCCTGCACCGAGGACCTTGTCACTGTGATTAGCTCTGGGACGCCTTCTTCAGGTGGCTCAGGAATAAAAAAAAAACAAAAAAAAACACGAAGCCCCACCCGCGATGTCCTAAAATGAGCACAAGACCTCACGTGTACAAATCATCTCGGAGAACAGCAGTCCTGTGGGCGGTTTGTTCAGCGGCGGTGAAGATCTTTCCTCCTCAGTCACCGCGGATTTGCATGGCGTCCCCCCGGCCCGACGTGGTACGTGATAAGGCGGGGAGACCGTGTTCCTTTACCACGCTTTCTCCTTTTTTTTATTTATTTTTTGTTTTCTCGCACCTGCATCTGTTGCTTCAAAGAGGTCAACGGCGGAGAATAACAAGATGGATTTCCGTTTACGATCCTCGGTTCTATCTTATCCTTATTCCATTATTCCAGAACCATCTTTCCTTTTAAATTCGGTCATTCGTTATTATCCTCAACTATGTTATATAGATCGGAGATGCCACAGTCGAGCCAGCCAGAGATAAGAAGATAAGACCAAACCTCCAGATGCCCAGGCAGCCGGAGTGTCATCCTCGCAACACATCTCCTGGGATATGACGCGTCTCAACCGGAGAACTCCCTTTCCGCTTTTCAGGTTTACAGTCTTCCGAAAACGAGCCACCTCGGGAGGTCCATGAAGCGGAACACGACGGTTTCTTTGCACACACCGACGACGCACTGGCCTCTGGGTGTGTTACGATTGAAGTGGATTCCCCCGGTGTGTCCAAGAGGTGGTCTGGTTATTCGCTAAAGGAAGGTAGTTGGGCCCCTTGTGTGTGTCTCGGATTTCCTCGTCTCTTCACGCGTCCAGCGGAGACGTTCTTGGGCGCGTCCAGCTGGTGGCGGTCTTTGTGCCGTTGATGAGACTGGAACGCAGGTTATGGCTTCTCGCATTTCTTTGTTGCAGATGTTGTTTCGCAGTGCGAGATGGAGAATCAAGGGTTTAGTAAAGTTATGAATTTATTATCTCACTGCGTGCATAAACATTTCCGCGTAACAACGTGCACGCGAATTGTAAACGTGTTTTATAATAAAATCCAATATTCACACAGTGCGCGTTTACATGAAAACTCCTGCACTTGCACATCCTCAACCAACGTCCCCCCCAAAGGATTCCAGGAACCCACAAGACGAGTACAAGTTGCAGCAACAGATCCTCAACATAATTTCATTTCGCCGCCGTGGTTTCCCTTTGATGTTGTCTCGGGCCACGGCGAAAACTCTCCTCCATACGAGAACTCGCGCTCTCTTGCGTCAGAGGTTGGGAGAGAAACGTTGTAAAACTCTCGTGTGGTAATTTTTCTCGCACGCCCACACTCTTCCTCTGAAGCTTCTTGGTGTTCCTTCTCTTTTGCCTTTCCGTGGAATGCTTTTTTTCTTCTTCTTCTTCTTCTTCTCTCTTTCTTTCTTACTTCTTTCCTTTCTTTCTTTCTTTCTCATTTTCTTCTTTTTCCCTCCAAGGTGATCCCTCCAGTCCTTGAAGTTCTCAGGTCGTTCGTTTCTTGTCTCGTTTTCTTAATAATTCTCAATTTATCGATGTATTCTTCTCTTGATTTTCCTTCAGGTATTTTTATGTTTTTTCCCTTAGGATTATTGTCTGGTCTGCTCCGCCTCGAAGGATGTTCTTACGCTAAACAGTTCTTCTCTCGTACCTTTTATCCTCTTTCAAGAAGGCAACAATAATATGCTTGTCGCATTTTCACTCGTTAATTTATGAGTCCGAAAATACGAGGAAGGAGTCCATAAATTGACATAAATGCGCTTGGAGTGACAGGTGTATATATATATATACTGGTATAAAAAAAATAAAT
>BOPN01001645.1:269055-271555 GCA_017312705.2 Penaeus japonicus
CCAAAACAGAGACAGAGGGAGACACAGACAAAGAAGGATAGTGAAAAAGAGAAAGAGACAAATAGACAGACAAGCATACATTCAGACAGAAGAGAGCGAGAGGCAAAGAGAAGAAGAAAAAGAGAATAGACGGAGAGAGAGAGCGAGAGAGAGAAAGAGAAAGAGAGAGAGAGACCGAGAGAGAGAAAAAAAGAGAGAGCGAGAGAGAGAGAGAAAAAAAAAGAGTAAAGAATAGATAGAGAGAGAGAAAAAAAAGACAAACAGGACAATGGTGGTAGTGCAGATTCAATGCATAATTATTCACAGTGTATAATTATTCATATTACAGTGATTACGGGGGAAAAGTGCGTATTATTTTTTCCTCTTCTGTCTCAGCGTCCCTTCCCATAAAGCCAAAGTTATTTACGGTTGCCATCCGGAGCGAGGAGGGGGGGAAGGGGAGGGAAGGGAAGGGAAGGGAGGGGAGGGAAGGGAAGGGGAGTAGGGAACGGGAGAGACGAAGAGTGAGAGGGGATGGGATTAGGGTGGGAGAGGGGAGGGAATGGAGGTAGGGAACGCGAGAGAGGAAGAGGAACTATTGTAAAGGTGATATTATTTCATAACAAAGGAAAAAAAATCTTGAATTAAACCTGCAGAGAAATAACACACATCCTTATGGCTCATGCTGCTAGGTCTGAAATGCTGCATCAAATAGACTTACTCTGAAAAGTGTACCAGCATTCTTTTGTAAGCTGCGTTGTAAGTTGGTCGTGTCGCCAACTTTTCCAGTAAAACTATTACTATGTAAAGGTTTGTTTTGAGTTTGTTTCGTGTGTTATTGTCCGAATATAGTACATGGGCTTGTCTTGTACGCATTATATACTGGCAGATGACATTAAAGATATTCAGTACAATTCAATTCTCCTCAGAATTCCTTTCTCAAGTACATTTGTGTCGCAGAAAATGACTCCCACGACTTATAATAATAATAACAAATAATAATAATAATAATAACAACAACAACATTGAAATCCTCTTCTAAAATCTTCTTTCTAAAAACTACACATGTAAGAGAATAACAATGAGAGAGAGAGAAAAAAAAAAATAATGACGAGAATAAGGAGAATAAAAAAGGGATAGGGGGATTTTTGAATAAAAGGGTGTGTGGAGGGGGGAGGGGGAAAGGGGGAGGAGGAGGGGGAATCTGTAATTTGAGTTTATGAGCTTATCCCAAGGCTATAAAGTTGCTACATCATAGGACTCGTTAGTGCATAAGGACCGGTCGGTCTCCCCCCTCCCCTCCCCCTCCTCCCCCCCATTCCTTTTCCTCTCCTGTATATACCTTTGATCAGTTCTTCATGAAAGAAAATATGACATATCAATTGATTAATGAATATCACAGTGGCATTAAAACTGACGGAGAATCATACAGAATAAAGCAACTGTTTATGTAAACTGATATATATATATATATATATATATATATATATATATATATATATATATATATATATATATATATATATATATATATATATATGTATATATATATATATATATATATATATATATATATATATATATATATATATATATGTATATATATATATATATACATACATATGTATATACATATATATATATATATATATATATATATATATATATATATACATATATATATATATATACATATACATATATATATAAATCCCACAGACGAAATTCTCCCAACCTTTATTCCTATGAATTTCCCACACCACGAACATAAGAATTTCCCATAAAATTACATTATATCGCACACACCATAGAGCTGTATTTAATTCCGGTGGGTCTAGAGATAAGCGCTCTCATTAAACGAGTTATTTTTTTGAACACGCTTGAACGCTGGTAAAGATTGTAACACTCACTGTTCAAAAATTAAGCGTAAAAGATTTTGAAAGTGTAGGAAAATTTGCATATGTTCGATACCCCTTAAATGCAATTTTGTTGATGTTGATGTTGAAAGTGATAATTAGCATGATGTTGATGATTATTATTACCATTATTGTATTTGTTATCTTTGTTTTTGTTGTTGTTGTTGTTGTGTTTTGCTATCATTATCATTGCCATTATTGTTATTATCAGTGTTGCCAAATTCATTACCATTAGCTTCATTATTGCTAAAACCATTATTACTATTACTATCATTATAATTAACATTATGAAATCATCACAACTGTCATTATTGTTTTTACTTTTATTATTATTATGTCATCATTATCATTACATTATCGTATTCATTATCCTTTAGCATTTAATACACAAACACAACACATCATCTCCTCCTCCTCCTCCTCCTCCTCTTCTTCCTTCTCCTTCTCTTTCTCCTCTTCCTCCTTTTCTTCCTCCTCCTCCTCCTCCTCTTCTTCCTTCTCCTCCTCTTTCTCCTCCTCCTCCTCTTCTTCCTCCTCCTCCTCTTCCTCCTCTTCTTCCTTCTCCTCCTCTTTCTCCTCTTCCTCCTCTTCTTCCTCTTCTTCTT
>BOPN01001646.1:5000-7500 GCA_017312705.2 Penaeus japonicus
CTCCACAAACAGTGTCCATTTTAATCCACGCACTTTAGTCAAATTTGAAGTGAATGTTGCGTGTCGTATGCTTATCGATTAGTCTGTTTCACTTCGAGGTATTTTTGAAGGTTTATCAAAGGAGTTTCGACCAAGGGGTTCCGTGTTTCTTGTTTCCCCGAAGCTATTAGCTCGATTTTGACCAAAAGTGTGTTTCTTCGCTCTCTTTGTACCGGTGGGTTCGATGGCTTTAAGGGTTATCATCTTTATAGCTTTCTCTCTTTCTTTCTTTACTTTTGTTGTCGAGGTTCTCAGTTCTCACGACAACACATATCAATTATGGACGCATTGTAGTGTTACTATATATATATATATATATATATATATATATATATATATATATATATATATATATATATATATATATATAAAATATAGCTGAATTTATCTCTATCTCTATTCAACAAAGACACAATGAATTGGTATTTTCTTAAAATGGGACTCGACCAAATACCCACTTGAAATTGATCGCCTTAAATTATGTCGACACACGAATCAGTTGAAAGCTTGTTAATTGTCTGTACCTCCCTCCCTTCCCTCTCCTTCCTCGCTCCTCCCTCTCTCTCCACAACCCCTGACACCTTCCCTTCCCACACTCTCTCCCCCCTCCCTCACCCCCCCCATCTCTTCCCTCTTCTCTCTCCCTTCCTTCGCCCCTCCCTTCCTCGCCAGGCCTTCCCTCCCTTTCCTCTTCTCCTCCTTCCTTCGTCCGCTCCCTCACACTCTTCCACCCCTCACTTCCTTCTTCCCTTCCCTTCCCTTCGCCCATCCTTCTCTTCTACTCCCCTGCCTCTTTCTTGCACGTCTGATTGGGAGCTTCGGCGCCCCTGATGGAATAGATGACTTCTGATTGTCAGTGAGGGCTTCTAGCTTACCCATCAGGCAGTTTAATTCGAGAGGCAATTCCAGTCAATCAGTCAGTCAATTCCTTTCAGATCCAATAACGGAGTGCATTACGATACAATCAAATTAGTTTTTTTTTCAGATTTAAATTCTCATCCCTTTCTCTTTTTAACCCCCTTACCTCCCTTCCTCCGCATTTTCTCTCCCTTTCTTTCTCTATCTTTATGTATATATATATATATATATATATATATATATATATATATATATACATATATATATATATATATGTATGTATACATACATATATATAAATACATTTCTCTGCAATTTCTACTTCTTCTTTCCTCTCCTCCCCGCATCCTTCCTTCAATTTACCCTCTTCCTTTTCGTCGCGCCAGGGGGAGGGGGACGACCATCATTAGATGTTATGTACCATTAAGAACTGGCAGGCTGTAGCGGTACACGGTTTGTACTGGAATGTTAAGCAGTACCTTGTGTTGCCTTTATTGAGCTACTGGATGGAGTTTGCTTCATCATTCGTGAAATTACGAGGAAATATTAATTTGACGGCGGGAATTACGGACATGCACAAGCAAACACCCTGACATACGCGCTCACGCACACATATGGCACTCACACGCATACACGACACACACACACACACACACACACACACACACACACACACACCCACGACAGACGAAAAGCACAGACGCACGCACAGCCGAAACGACACATGCCGCTCGGCCGCCTAATCAGCAAGACAAACAGGTGCGGTTATTTACCTTGTCGCGGATGCCCTGTCGCATGCCCTCGCGCTCCTCCTCGAGCTTCCTGTGCTTCTCCTTGCGTCTCTCCTCGGCCTCACGGATGGCTTCCAGGCGCTCTCTCTCGGCCTCCTCCTCCTTCTCCTTGTCTCCTTCATCGCCGCCGTCACCGCCTCCGGGCAACTGGCCTGGGGAAAGGGAAGAGCCGTTAGGCGGGTGGAGGTGGAGGTGGAGTGGGCTGGGTTGGGGTTCGGATCTGTCTGGTGAGTTGTTTGGCTTGTCGAAGGATAACAAGGCTTTTGAGAGACTTGTGGTTTGAGGGAAACAAAGAGGCGTTTATATTTAGATGTAAAATTATATATATATATATATATATATATATATATATATATATATATATATATATATATATATATATGTATATATATGCGTGTGTGTATGTGTGTGTGTGTGTGTGCATGTATGTATGTATGCATGCATGTATAAGTATGTTGGTATGTATGTATGTATGTATGAACATGTGTGTATATGTGTATATATTTATAGATAAGTAGAAATATATATATATAAGTAGATACACTATATACAAATGTTATTTCATGGGAGATTACATTATTTTCAAAAAGGGAAACAAGTGGAAAAGGGTTTGAAAGAAACTTGAAACTGTCTGCCGTATTGTAAAGCTCACAGAGAACAGCATCGTGAAGCACCTACTTAGGGAGAGATCTGCCCTCCTTGAACACGACTTTGAGAACGTGTCGAGGAGAGAGAAAAAAGTAAAGAAGGAAAGAAAGAAAGAGAAAAACTTATGATTCAAGACTCGGATATCACTCCAGTTTGAAGGCAAG
>BOPN01001646.1:12500-15000 GCA_017312705.2 Penaeus japonicus
AAGGGGGGAACACGCGTAGCCCAATAATAACTACTTGTACAAGAGCACATGTGGCTTGCTTCTCACCATCACTCGTGATACTTGCCACCGCATGTGTCACGCACCGATATACATATACAGAACCACTATACGCAGCACCATACGCTACGATCAGCACGCACCAAAAGGTAAAGACACGTACCAATATACACGACATAAAATTAGTAGTCTCGGCACGCACCAGAAAGCGTAGCAACTGAAACAATCAGCTGACCACCATTGCCTCGAGTAAGGGAAGACTGATTCCTCGGCTTGGCTGACCTCAGCCTGCAGGGCCGATTATAGTTCCACGCTAATGCATAAATCCTGCAATCCCGTGTCACGTTGGCTCGAATCCCCCACAACACTTACTGATTCTGCCTTGGGAACGTGTCCTTGTTATTCTTTCTCTTCTTGATTAGTGTTGGTAAAAACAATGTGTGAGTTTAATTATATAAAACTGATAGATGTTTGTTTACTATTGACTGAAAAATCAGAAGATGAATAAGGAACAGTCATAATTCGAACACACTCTATAAACCGTAATAATCCGCATGCAAGAGTACATGTGCGATAAACTGTACATTCCAGGCTGTGCATATAAACAGAACTGCTACGCAAAGCCGCTGGAGTCAATTTCAACTCAGTCTCAACAAGCCACCTTCGCTGAATCTCCCTCGGAATCCAAACACAACACCCTTCCTCGATTTTAGTAAACATGGCGGTCAGTCTCCTACAATTCATACGTGAGACAATTCACTGGTTATAGCTTCTGGCCAGAGTCCCACCCAATCAAAGATTTGGATCCTCTGGCCAAACGCGAAAGTCACGCTTGCAGTACGATTTGTGCATTGGGAAAACAAAAGAATAAACACGTGTATAACATATCGAGGTCTAAGCGTTGCTACCCGGGATGCTGGCATGTAAAAGGAATTTATTGATGTAGTCTCAACTCGGCTAAACTTTGGCGAGAAAAAGATGTTCTTTCCTACCCGTATGCGATTTTTTGCAAGATACTTCACGACTTTCAGTTTCTTAAATTTTAAATTGTTATACTGAATTATGATAACAAACTCACGGTGTATATTTATCGTTAATATTAAGCCAATTATGATTCCTATTTAATTGATCATTTTAACGATAATTGCATCTGACAGAAAACTCTTCCTAGCCGATAGTCTGTCCTTCAGAGGACAGCATTTCTTTCCTAAAAATAAGTACTATAAAGAAACAAGTAGATACTGCAAGACTGATAACACGCAAACCCTATCTGTGTGTAAAAGACATTAATGCCTTTTATTGGACTATGACTCACTGCCACATGCTGAGCCAACCTTTCTTCCTAACTTTTACGCCTTGTAAGTAAATGATTTTTCCCCTGATTTATATGCCTTTTTAATTATTTACCCATTTAATTTCCTTAATTACCATTCTTCATTCAAGCATGACCTTGTCTATAGGTCATCCAGTATTTTGCAATTAACACAATTGTTAAAGAGTGTTTTTATTAATTTACTTTCTTATCCGACCATCAGCAGTGCGTGCAAGGTCTTCGCTAATTTCTGATTATTTGGATTTTTCCGTGACTGGCCTCAAAGTTTTCAAACAATTATCTATGATTTCTCTCTGTTATTTTCTCCTAATGTATTTGCACGTTCCTAAGGCTCTTTTTCTAATCAATTTATAGATTGTTAATGCAAAATTTGAAATATCTAGGAAACATCTAAAATAAAGAAAAAGATAAAATACTTCTGATATATAATCATTCCTCATTTTTTCGAAAAAAATAGATGGCTCAAGGTGCTTAATTCACTCATAATTATTCAACGTCTCATAAAGATGCTAATCCTTAGTGTGAAATGTCTTACTTAACTTAGTACTGCCAACAAGAAGTTTCATTAAGACCTCCCCTTAGTCTGGAATTAAATGCTGTAAGCCAGTACAAGTTTAGATTGGGCGGCCTGTAGTTTGGGAGACTTAACCTGTAGCGAAATTCCGAGAGTAGATGAGCGAATATTGGGCGTGATGGCAGGGGAACAGAGATAAGGAGATCTCGAGAAGATAACAGCTTATCATGAGAGATAAGAAGATGTTTCAAAGAATGGGAGAAGTAACAGAAAACGGGAAAATGTCATAAAAAATGGAAGAAAGGGGGAGACGGAGTAAAAACGTGAAGAAAGTGCCATCAAACTGATAATGTTCAGAAAGACAGAAAGGAAAAGAGAAAATAATCTATTGGAGTATATATATATGGTAGGAAACAGACAATCAGACAACCAAAACACGAACAGTAAACCGACCACACAAGAAAACAACCCCCCATAAAAAAACAAACAAACAAACAAACAAGAACTAGAACAACCGAAGAAAAGCAGAAAACAAAATTGACAAAAACAAAGAATGAAAAAAGAAGAGACAAAAAAAAAAAAGAAAAGAGAAGAAAAAAGAGAAACCGTTAATATCTTAAACGAGTTATAGTCCC
>BOPN01001646.1:17500-20000 GCA_017312705.2 Penaeus japonicus
ACTCCCGACAGTCAGTGGCAATGCTGGTAGCAATGTATGTCTAATTATATTTGCTGTGTGTATTTACCATTAAGCTTGGTGATTACTTATTCCTATGTATGTTTCAGTAATACGTGTAGGAAGGAACAGGGAAGAATATAGAGCTATTAAAATGTTTTCTATTTCCAGATCTCTTTATAATAGCAACGGATATAAACACGAGCAAAAACACACACACACATACACACTAACATACACCTCCACACACACATACACTCACACACATACACACTCACGCGCACACGAATATACGGAAGATACTGTAAACACGGAGGAGAGATAAATTGAGAATATCCCTCTAGGTTTTATGCACTTAAAAAAAAAAAAATCTTCTAGTTTGCTATCCTGAAGCTGCCAACGACCAAGTTCCTGATACGTGAGACTAACTTTACGTAGAGGAGAATGTCCTTGAGAAGCGCCAGAGAGGTTAGTCGTGTCGTGCCAAAAGAGAATCATGTGTATTCATGAAGATGTGTAACTTTCAGCATGGGATATTAGTCAGGTCTTTAATCTTGAATTTATTTCCATAAGTAGAATTGGAATATTAGCATTAGCTCCGAATCAATATAATTTTTCTGACGGGAATATTCTTGACGTATATGGTAATCGTGGAATTAAGAGACTAGCATCGTTTTGATAAAAGAATTTGAAAGTATTTAATGATTTTTTTTCTTAACAATTATCATTTGCTCTCGTGGAGAGACTACCACTGAGAGATAAAATTACTAGTGAGACCAAGATAGAAAATCGTCTTACTCAATGTTTCAACAATTGCTGTTTTTCTGTTTGGATTTCCAGAAGTGCGATAAAGTTAAACACCATGATACGTAATAAAAATACATAGTTGGTGATAGATGAAATACATATTCATAGATAAATTATATTTATATGCAAATAACCTGAAGAGATAATTTAGGAAAAACCTTAGATGATCCTTGCTATGTAAATAGACAGTCAACGCAATAGAACACACAAATTTATCAAAGAGATTACACTAACAAATCAAAACCAACTGATGTAAATCACGTCCGAATGGAGGGGTGGCGAGTGCCGTAAGTAAACAGCTACAAATTATTGTGCTTTCCCCGCATGGAAGACATGGCCAGAGTGATTACGGGGTGGCAATGAAACTTCCCTTTGAACGCCGTCAGACACGAACTCTCGCTTGAGACCCGTCAGATCATAACTTTCACTCAAGCTTCCCCTTGAGAGGATGCAATACAGGCGATACAGCGTCTCCTTGACACCCTCCGGACGATGCACTTCTATTGAAGACCTTCCAGGCACGAGGCCCCGTCCTGAGACCTGATTAGAGTTGACTTTTATTCGGGACTATGTGGAAACATGTCAAGGACAAAGGGCTTTCTACGACGTGTCATCTATCAGAAGGGTAATGGAGAGACATCATCCATTTTATTTTTTAAGGGAGGGGAAAAGAAAATATAATTTGGATAACTTTGGATAATAAGTGAAACTGGGTGTGTGCGTATTTCGCAAAAGGTAGATAATAGAATGTGAAAAGTTGCAGGGTATTAAAGAAAACTCTTCTGAAAATATTAATCTAACAACGCTAGTCTTCCACTAACTTTTAGAGTGATATCTGATGTTATTGAAGCTGTATATCTTCTCTGCTCATTAACATAAGAAATGACAGCGAATATTACAGTACAGAATATAGAGTGATGAATATATATATATATATATATATATATATATATAATATATATATATATATATATATATATATATGTGTGTGTGTGTGTGTGTGTGTGTGTATGTATATATATGTACAACTTGAAAAAACAAGCAAAAATAATCTAGTCACTATAAAAGAACCGAGTGATAAACAACATGGGGAACTTTCACAAAACAATGACATATTGCATCGTGCATCACACTGCAGTGGTGTGAGACTAAGAATGTGTGATACAGCAAATATGTCTAAAAATACACACACAGTCCTGGGGAGCGCAAATTGTTCTATGCAATATAAAGCTGATTGTTTGTATCACGCAAAACTCTTATATTTCATCACAAGATAGTATAAGCACGCATATGTACACACACACACGCTCGCTAAACAAGTTAAGTGAAATGTGCTACCACTTAAAATTGTAATCCCTATGATAAACATTTACACTGAATAAAAATAAATGTTGATAAAAGAGTTTCGTCATAAATTGATACAGAAAAATCGTTATTTCTTAATTCTTATTCAGATTAAGCTAGGTTTATTTTTCTTTTATATATTCACAGGGAAGGTCATAAGAGAGGAAAATTATTAATACGCTAAATATCGACTAAACATCGGGTAAAGATGTTCAGGAGGTTATATCTATTTAGCATACGCTTGTGATGTAAGTAATGAAACCCGGGTTTCGGTACCGTAGAGTAATTGTACACCGTCAGTAAACGGACAATGGACACGCACTTCGGACACACCCACTTCCCCCCCATACAC
>BOPN01001646.1:45000-50000 GCA_017312705.2 Penaeus japonicus
CTTGTAATTCAAATAAAGTTAAAATCATATGAATAGCTCCTCAAAGAATATGCATTTGATATCACACACACACACATGAACACACACACACGCACAAACACAAGCGACAAACAAACAAATAAACAAATAAAACACTCCCGTTGCCCTAATAACAAAAAGATACTAAACAAAATAGATATACGTCCTTAACACGTACCACGAAAGAGAGAGTGAAAGAGAAAGAGAGAGAGAGAAGAAAAAATGATTTGAATAAACTTTGGATAATCCTATACAAAGGACGATTGCGATCATGTGATAGAGGAGCCCCCTCCAAAAAAAGGAAGAGAAACATAGAAAAGAGAAAAAGAAATAGATAGATACACAGAGAGAGAGAGAGAGAGTGAGATAGAGAGAGAGAGAGAGAGAGAGAGAGAGAGAGAGAGAGAGAGAGAGAGAGAGAGAGAGAGAGAGAGAGAGAGAGAGAGAGAGAGAGAGAGAGAGAGAGAGAGAAAGAGAGAGAGAGAGAGAGAGAAAGAGAGAGACAGAGAGAGACAGAAAGAAAGAAAGAGAAAGAGAGAAAGAGAAAAAAAAGGAGAGTGAAAGAGAGAGAGAGTGAGATGAGAGAGAGAATGAGAGAGGAATAGGAGAAAGAGAGCAAACATGAAAACAAGAGATAATGAGAGAGAAACACAGAAAAATGAATCATAAAGATCGTAAGAGACAGACGAAAGCGAAGGCGAGTGAAAAGAGAGAGACAGAAAGAGAAATTCGAGAGAGACGAACGAAAGCGAGTGAGAGAGAGAGAGAGAAAGAGAGAAAGAAAAGGAGAGAGGAAGATAAAGAGCGAGAGGCGAACCCCGCTTGACTGAATCCCGCATCCAGCGCGTATCGGCCGGGAGTTAATTGTGACCGAAGCGCCTTTAATTAGAGCGTGTCACTGGGACCGATATCGCGTCCCGGCCTGCCACGCTCTTCACTCTCGGGGGAAAGGGGGGAGGGGGGGAGGGGGGGAAAGGGGGGAGGGGAGAGGCGAGGGTGGGAGGGGAAAGATGGGAGGGAAAGGGAAGAAGGGGAGGGAAAGGGGAAGAGGGAGGGGAGGGAGGGGAAAGAGGGGAGGGTGGGAGGGGAAAGGGGGAGGGAGGGGAAAGAGGGGAGGGAGGGGAGAGTGGTAGGTAGGGAGAGTGTGAGGGAGAGGAGAGGGGGAGGGAGAGGGGGGGGAGAGAGGAGAGGGAAATGGGAGAGGGTGAAGAGTGGAGGAGGAGAGAGGGAAAAAGTAGAGAGGAAGGGGAAGAGGGAATGAGGGCAAAGCAGGGAGGATGATGGAACAGGAAGGGGGGGAAAGGAAGGTGAGAAAGAGGGGAGAGGGAGTAGGAGGGAAAGAGAGTAGGAGGGAAAGAGAGGAGTGGGAGGAAAGTGACGGAATAGAGGATAAGGAACAGTAGACGTGGGAAGGCGAAGGAAAGTGGGAGGGAGGATGGAGGGGGAGAAGGGGGTGCCAGAAGACGAAGGGTGAAAGAAGTGAGGGAGGGTAAGACAAGAAGAAAGGACGAAATATATCAAAGTCAAAAAAGAAGGAAAAAAAGTCTGCACCATGAGGCTCACCACATTCAAAAGACATACCCATTTTACAAAAAAAAAAAAAAAAAAAAAAAAAAAAAAAAAAAAAAAAAAAAAAAAAAAAAAAAAAACAATTTGAAATGGAATTGACCATCGCTCCGGCTATTGAATGGCACTCTCATTGTACAGGAGAAGATTAACTCTTCCCAAAGGAGACAATATAGACATGAAGTTGAAATCAATAAAGCAGAACCCGAAACCTATTTTTAACTCTAGGTCTCCGTCTCTGCCTCTTTCGAATATTGTATAATACTATTCGTGATTAACTCAATTCAGTGTCTGGATCATGCGTTCTGGTGATGTAAAAAGAAATATGTGACGCTTAAATACTTGCACAGATAACAAAGATATCGTAAATGCAGACACACACACACATATACAAACACACACACACACACAAACACACACACACACACACACAACCAAAACCCTCAGCATACAATGACCTTTGTATATATACAGACTATTTTTACATTTCCATTTGTTTTTTTCTCTCCTCTCTCTAAGGTCATCGATCACTGCCAGTCATCCGTGTTTGGAGAGGATTTCCCGCCGTGAGCTGATAGACTTCAGCACTTCAGTTTTAGCGACGGAACGCCCCCCCCCCCTCTCTCCCTCCCCCCGACTAACAGGAGGAGGAGGACAGACAGCAAGAGGCCTGACTGGTGAGTGACAGGCACGAGCAACGAATCAAATATGTGTCCGTTATTTCCTGGGTACTGTTTTAGAGAGCCGCGGAAAGGTCGCAGGGTATGGCTATTGACTCGTTGGGAATATATATATATATATATTTTTTTTTTATGCAGTAGGGCAGATAGAAAGGGGGGAGGGGGAGGGGGTCAATTTTAAGGTAGGGTATACATGAACGTATTCGTATATGTTTGCTTATATGTATTTATGAATATATGTTTGTTTGTATGGACGTGTGTATGTATTTATGTATATATGTTTGTGTGTATGTATGTATGTATGTATGCATTTATGTATGTATATATGTATGTATGTATGTACGTATGTATGTATATATGTATGTATGTATGTATGTATGTATGTATGTATGTATGCATGTAAGCAATCTCTTCCACTTGTGTGCATAAATACGTATTCATCTATCTACCTATCAGTCCCCTATGCATCTATTCACAACACGCACAACACAAAACACACACACACACACACACACACACACACACACACACACACACACACACACACACACACACACACACACACACACACACACCTAGCATACCCTCATTCCAATAATCTAAGACTTCAACAGTTGCCCTTGTTACACGAGTACACGTCTCTGACATGTCCAGTCAACCCAAGCAATCTCTCACAATCAATTCGGCATTTAGCCAGAGGGTCCTGATCTCCTGAAAGCATAGGGCGTTTCAGGGGTCGACCAGATTACACCAAATCTGATTAACTGTAAAACAACTAACCATAGACGGGGAGGCGAGTTAGTTATGGTCAGGGCAACAGCGACTGCTACATTCCCATACCAAGAATAGAAAATATTGCATGATAAACTATTTCATTTATATTTTAATAAAATGTGTTGCCACTAAAAGAAAGGGTTATATAGATTATGAACACACACACACACACACATGCGCGCGCGCGCAGACACACACACACGCACACACACAAACACATTTATTTATATATGTATATATAAATAACAAAAGTATATACCCACATTGAAAATAAGTCATGCACACAACCGCGGTAGATACGAACCAAACACATGAGGTGTAATTAAAGCATATTATATCACTGTCCCAATATAGAGCTATATAATCACTTTCATTTCCAAATATGATTTTCTAATTCTTGATCAGTATCCAATATAACAGCCGACTCTATTATCATAAAGCTGGGAATAATGAACTTTACCTTAATGCCATTTATATATGCATATTCGCGAATATCCCTTTTCATTAACATATACATGCAAATATTCTGGTGCACATTGCCTCATACACATATGCCAAAATGATGCCCAGTATGGATAGGGTTTATGCCAGTGTATTTTGCGTCGGTAATATAATATTCTCCTTAAATTATGTTGGATAGAATTTGGAATAGTTATAAAGACTCGAAAAAAATCAGACGCCGCATTGAACTACGCTTATTTCTCTTAAGTATTGCCGCCTTTATTCTCGGTATGTCTAGCGCTCGGATTTCATTATAAACCAGGTAAAAGGGCGGTTTTATAGAAGAACCATGATGGCGCTGTGACATTTTCTTCATATATAAATTTCCCGCCTGGTTATCACGCAGCGCGTCACCGCCTTATCTTATCAACTGACAGTTTCCTCGGAATTTTATTTCACTCCGCCCCTTGATTTCCGGTAGACGATTGCATTTGGAGAAACAGCTTTAGGGATGGCGGAGGACTTGGGGGCGGGGAGGGGAGGGGGGGCATACGCACCTGGCATGGGAGGCGTAAAGGTGCAGGCGGTAGCAGAAGTAAACATCAAATGGCCTTACTTTTTCATATATATACACAGTGTGTGCGTGTGTCAGAATCCACACAAACATGAGGCATTCCTTACATACTGTACATATGGGAAATCATCTTGCTCTACCAAACCGTGTTACTATATCGATCCATACCTTGCTTCGTAGCATTTACCTTTTTCGCTCTTGTTTGTTCCTACTTTCCTCATTATCTTTATATCGGAAAATAAAAGGCAGAAATCGCCTTTAGTGATAAACACCTACGCATTTGATAATATGGCATAAAAATACCACTCGTAGAATCTTTAAAGTTTTCTTTACACGATCAATGATCGTAAACAGAAATTCAGATCGCCTTGCTTATAAATTCAAATAAGAATTTCTTGTCAGTGACCAAATACTGTAACACATTAATTGGTTATTTGGGTAGGATCAAGATACGTATTGCAGATTTGCATTCGCCAGAGTTATAAAGAATATGCTCAATTCACCTGAAACGAGTCGCCATTGAACTCCGATACCCAACTCGCAGCGAAAGCAGAAGGTTCAACGTGGGGATTAGAGGTCAAATCCGCAATAACTAGTCTTCGTATCGAGCGAGTGAAAGACCTCCCAATCCCCCCTCTCTCCCAGCTGACCGTTGTGCAGATACACTTCATTGATATTGCAAGTGAAATCGTGGGAGTGATGGCAAAATTCTCCGGTCGTGAAGCGGATTCTAAGGAGAACGGTAACAGCTTCTAATTTTGTCTTCGGGGCCAAGATGTTTCACGAGGAAGAGATATTATTATTTTTTTACCATCCAGTTTGGGTGACTATATCCGCATGACATCCCGTTCCAGGATCTCCAATTTCCTTTTATTTTTCACTTATCTTTAACGACTGAAGGAGAAGAAGAAGGAAGAAAAGAGGCTTACGCTTACTTCCACCCTGAA
>BOPN01001646.1:55000-57500 GCA_017312705.2 Penaeus japonicus
AATTATATGGATTCCTTGTTAAGTCGTATACTGATCAAAGAGTTATTTCAACGAGTTTGCGAATGTGATTAGATGACGAATACACTATTTAGATCGAGAATAGTCCCATTCTGTTCAGCAAGACAAAAAATCGGATATCAATTTTGATGAAACGCAAGGGGAGTCTGCCGCTTCGGATGAACATTTCACGTTAAGAATTACATAGAGGCGTTATTGTCATTATAGTTACTATGGGTACTAGATTACATTATTAGTAACCTTCTCTAATGGCATGTAATTATATACATTATGCTTACCCGAACTAGACTATAAATCTGAACACAAAAACCGACAGACTTATATTTGATATTCTGAGGAATCTACTCATTTGTCTTGTATAGCTTCATATGCTCAGCCCGCCTCTTGATTAAAGACCTTGCATTGACAGCGGTGCCAATTTATTCAGCTATCTCAATAACAGGTACATTAAGATCAAGACAGGATCATCAGCGTAGACATTAACGTCTCCCAAGACGGTGATTATCTCTAAAACTGGAAGATTATGGGGCACAGTTTCACGTTATCTGCGTTATAACAATATTGCGTGTCTGTCTGGCGTCTCGTCATTTTGCTTCACGACTTTGAAGACCCGACGCTCCATTTTCTTTATCGGGATTATAGTGCACCGGGCTTAGAACGCCGTTTTCTATTCTGGATATCTGTCTGTGCGTCTCACTGCCTCCGTCGATATCTGTCTCGCTGTCTCTCCGTCCTTTTGTCTCTGGTTCCCGCCGGACACAACAAGTCCAACAATAGCCCGGTCGGACGAACAAATCTTCCACTTCTTTCAACACTTTCCCCCCCAAATTACTTTCGGTCTCACGGTCCTCAGGGTCATCATTAAATCTTCCCCGAAAGTTAAAGTTCGCCGAGGTCTCTGCGACAGCGAACTTACGACGTTGTCACCTCTTGTTGGCTCCTTCTTCGCGCGGACTTCGCGACATTCCTGGAAACTCGTGACAGACCCCGAGGCCCAGCGCTTGGCGGCGAAACGGATTTACAAATCTCGTCAAACTCATAATATTTCCATCTCTTATCAAATTGGTCTATGGCAGTTTGAGGGGAAGGAAGGGAGGGGAAGGGGAGGGGGGATCGTATAACCGGAAAGGAAAATGGTTGGGCGGTGGAAGGTGAAGGGTGGGATGGGGGTGGGGGGAATAATCGGAAAGGAAAATGGTTGGGCGTGGGGAGAGAGAAGGGTAGGGAGAAGGGGGGGGGGGGGTCGAGGAATGAGACAAATGTGTTGCAGAGAAGAAAACACAGAAGAAGCTTTTCTACATCTTCTCAAAGAAGCACTTTGAGAAGGGGACAATATACAAAAAAGAACAATAGCACCATAAAATTATTAAATAAACGGAGCATTTTCGAAGCATAAGAAAAAGGGTCCCTTCTCTCCTTTCCATGTGCGTGAATCTTGCTACGATATCGAAGTCAACCGTGGCGTGGACTCACAATCGGAAAATGATGAGATAAGTCAAGAAAGGAAAAAGGAGAAAATATGGGAGTATTTCCTAGAACAGACATATCAATATCATTCGCTCAAGAGAAGGAGAGACAGAAAAAATATAATAGAAAATTATGAAAGAAACAAAAGAGGAAGAGGAGGGAGAGGAGATAAAGAAGTATACATACATACACACACGCGCTCACACACACACAAACACACACACACACACACACACACACACACACACATATATATATGTATATATACATATATATATATATATATATATATATATATATATATATATATATATATATACATATATGTATGTATGTATATATATATACATAATATATATATATAATATATATATATATATATATATATATATATATATATATATATATATATATATATATACACATACATACATATATATATATATATATATATATATATATATATATACATATATATACATATACATATATACATACATATATATATATATATATATATATATATATATATATATCTATATATATATACATATATACACACACACACACACACACACACACATGTACGTCTAAGTACGCGGTCGATAAGAAAAGAAGCAAACGGGCCACATTCCCAGAAAGCCTCCGAGGCGTCATGATAAGCGAGATGGAAAATAATAGCCGTCCGTGAGGATCGCGCGGCGTCCGAAGGCATGGCCGCGGTGCCCCGGGAGAGCCCACGCACACGTCCTTAAAGGGGGGAAGGAGGGGGGGGGGGATATTGGATAACTCGGAATATTAATGGAAAAGTAGTCGCTGGCAAAAAATCGTGAAATATTTAGAGGCGAGTAGAATTTTGATGGGGTGTTTAATGACGTGGAAAAGGAGAGCGAATCTTGATGGAAATGTGGATATCTAAATAGCCGCGGTGGCACACAAACACACACAACACTCACATACACGCACATACAACACACATTATACGTATTCAATTTAATGGGAGTAACGAAAACAG
>BOPN01001646.1:75000-80000 GCA_017312705.2 Penaeus japonicus
TACTTCCGAACGCGTATCCTTCCCTTCAAGACCTCTCTGCACACCTTCATCGTCCGCGAAGGCCAGCTGCAACAATTGTGCAATGGCTCCAGCACAATAGCAAAATGAAAACCGAAAGCAGAGAGGAGAATGGAGAGTAGGGGATCTGTGCGAGCAATGGCGGACAAAGTGAGTCATTCATTCAATAAAGTCGATATGAGGGTGGCCGCTCTTATTCTCTGGGATGCGGTAAAGTGACAATAAATATCGACGGTCTGATGAAACAGCCCTCTGACAATCGCACGACGAGGGACTGGGACCAGGAAGGATTCACTTGTCACTCCTTGGTTTACTTCACACACATGCGCATGAATGTGTGTGTGGGTATATATGTATGTATAATATATATATATATATATATATATATATATATATATATATATATATATATATATATATATATGTATATATATGTGTGTGTGTGTGTGTGTGTGTGTGTGGGTGTGTGTGTGTGTGTGTGTGTGTGTGTGTGTGTGTGTGTGTGTGTGTGTATATACATATATATATATATATATATATATATATATATATATATATATATATATATATATATATATATATATATGCATATATTATATATATATATATATATATATATATATATATATATATATATATATATATATATATAATATATATGTATGTATAATTACATCTATATATCCATACACATATAAACTATTGTTAAAAAAAACAGCACAAAGAAGCAAATCAAGAGGACATAGCTCACGCGTCGCTCCTTAATTTTCCTTCGTTTTTTTTCAAGTCACGTCCCGCCGGAGTCTAATGACGTCATCACCCGACTGTAAATGGATCTTAAATACACACATATTTCGTGTCTTGCATTCCTCTTTTGTGATTGATAATGTACAAGTTCCTTAATTTTTCGTCCAGATAGAGATGAGGAGGAGCTATGTAGGTGGGGGTTGTGGTGATTGTGGTGATTGTGGTGGTGGTGGTGGGGGGGGGGGGTGATAGCATTACCCCGGAGGCTCAACGACGCGACTGAGTGTAAAATTTCTGGGATTATTGTTTTTTTTGTTCATATGTATGTGCCTCACCCTTTTTGAAGAACTATTGAAAATACGTTAATATTCATAGGTAACAGGGTTTCATATCATGGGTTATATTATAATTCTTCTCTCTCCCGTCTATTTACTCTCGCTATTTGTATCTTCTTCATCTTCTCTTTCTTTAACTTTTTATTTACATTCATAGCTTATCAATCTATCCGTTATCATTCCATCAACTCATATCAGATGGATAACATATTTATCTATATATATCTCCACCTAATCTGTCAATTCACCTACTTAAGTTAGATAAATTACTTATCTATCTACCAATCCTAACCTACCTATCCTTGTCTACTTAGCCATCGATTTCTAATCCCTTTGTAGATTCTCCTCAGTAAACTCCCCTTATCTCGAATACCCGAACCCGAGATCTGCTTCGAAGCAAGTTTCGTACCCAAACAATGCCCGACGAACTGAGCTGAGTATGGCTTCTTGACAACACCAACGCTGCACCAGCAAATCAATTGGTCGATTCTCGCGCAACATAAGGCTGAATCTGAACCTTAATTGCATATAGACACGCGACAGCTGGGCGGGGTATTACTAGTGTATATCATAACAAGAGATGATGACTGATGAGGTAAGATAACTCGTGGAAATGGCAGAGAACAAGAAAACTTAGAGATGGATTAATCGATAAATTGATAGATGAATGCATGAGTAGACGTAGAAATAAATAGATGGAAAGATAGAGCTATCGATCGATATATATATATATATATATATATATATATATATATATATATATATATATATAGATAGATAGATAGATAGATAGATAGATATAGATTGATAGCACTCAAAATAGATCGTCAAAATTGTTGATGTATATACATACACACAGGTTAACAGATAGTTGGTTATATAAGCAGGTATTCCCACAGATGGATGTGTAGACAAGCAGAGAAGCGAGCAGACAAAGGGAGCTCAATTACAGGTAAATAAGCAGATGGCCACATACAGAGAGAAAATGCGGCAAATAGAATCAATTCGTTTGAAGCGAGCGATAACGAACGCTTGCAATCCCCGTTTACTTTTGTATTAAAATCTGTATTGTCTGACTCACAGACCAAAATCACGCACAACAACATCAACAGCAACAACAATAACTGCAGCATCAACAAAGAACAGCACACAATTCGTGTTTATGCCGAGTGCACAACATTTATAAATCAAAATGAAAATTAGTTACCATTCCGACCTGTCCTCGCCAGCTGACACCCTCCCTGCCACAGCCGCGCAGAGTGACACTCCTCTGCCACAACTTCGGCAACTCAGAATCACTACGACTGAGAACAAGTCTACTGCCCTTCCAGCTGTGGACGATTCTACCCCTTTCTAGAAGAGGCAGCCTCTAGTACGACCTCATAAGCAAGTCGTATTCACCTCAGCCAACTATGGAACGACCTTATTCGTGACCTCGTTGGGCTTCCTCACGACCCTTCCCTCCGCATCCTCTATCCTTTTTACTCACAGCCTCATTTCTTCACTCAGTGAGTCCGTGGGAAGGGCGTGGCTTGTGAATGGCAGTGTGGGATGGTTAGGGGGAGGGCAAGGAGAGAGGAAAAAGAGGGGGAGGAGGAGAGAGGGGAGGAAGAGGGAGAGGAGGAGGGGAGGAGAGAGGGGAGCAAGAGGGAGAGGAGGAGGGGACGGAGATCGCGCTCTGGGTCGTGATGAGGGAGCAGAGGGTGAGAGGAAAGAGGAGAGGTCGAGGACGTCAACATGAGTTAGCGATGAGCTGGGGTAGGAGGACGGGAAGGACGGGAAGGAGGGGGGGGGGTGTATGTATGAGGGGAGAGAAGCAGGTGGAGGAGGAGGGGGAGAAGCAAGAGGTGGAGGAGGCGGAGGTCGAGACGAAAGACGAGGAGGAGGAGAGTACGGCAGAGTATGATGATATTAATGAGGGAGGGATGCTGACGAGGGTGAGCTTGAAAAAAGAAAACACTTGATAAGGTACGAAATGAAAGAAGCAGACAAACTAAGAGGAAAAAGAAGAGGAAGAGAAACAGGAGCAGAAGAACTGAGACATAGACAAAGTGCAAACAAAATATCTTAGGGGACGTGAAGACAAAAAAAGGAAGCAAACACAAGGTACAAAGTACAAAGAGTAGAACTAACTAAAAGATCTCTTTTTAAAAAGCGAGAGAGGAGAGAGAAAGGAAAATAAAGCAGGCGAGAGGGGAGCTAATGTCGTGATGCAGCGACGCTCTGACGAGTCCCGAGCCTCGACGGGTGTAGGGTGTGCGAGAGCGGTGATGGGCGGGGCGTGGCGAGAGGGAGCGCGGGGTAGAGATGGGCGTGGTAGACTGGCTACAGGATGGAAGTCTACGTCATCAAAAGCCCCTTCCCCCCACCCCCTCTTCTACTCGCTCCCCTCTCCTCACTCTCGCTGCTCTCCCCATGTCTCGCTCCCCTCCCTCAGCACAAAGCTACTGGGGTTCCGGCGCCACATTCCCCTTGTAAACCAACAGGATGTGTAGCTATACTTTTATCTGAATATCATCGTTGTTACATTTCAGATGAACTTTTGAATGATTATTCTTTCATATTAAAGTATATATTTAAAGGACCTAATAAACAACGATCTTTAATAAACTGTTCCATGTGCGAGTAGACATACGGGGAAACAGAGGTGTCCCTTGAAACTCGTGTGATTGAGTTCTCCTCGAACCGTCCCACTTTACTAAAAAAAGTTATATGTCATTTCTTCAGCATTCCATTGTCAAGAAAAATGATGACCCTTATAACGAAGGGCGTTAAGAATGACATCGGTTCGTTGGGCTGGAAATGGTTGATAGGAAACCATACTGTTTGACGCCCTGTAATAGCCATGTCGTGCTGGGATTTTCAACCTCTGGGGCTATTTCGCCTAATGCGTTGGTTATGAGTTACGGGGGGCAATTCCAGCACAATTTTTCGGGTCTTTAGGCTGTACTAGCTATCTCAGAGCCTCGTGCCTCGTTGCGATAGAGGGTGGGGGGTGGTGGTGGTGATGGGGGGGGGGGGGTGTTGTTGGGATGGGGATAGTGGTGAAGATGTTGGGGCTGGCCGGTGGGAGGCTGTCCGGAAACAGCGACAATAAATGACAATAAATAACGAGACGAAAATTTTGATCTGCAACCCTCCGTAACTTCAAGGAGGCGTGGAAGAAATGTGTGAAAGAGGGTAGCAGGACGACGAAAAGGGGAAAAGGGACAAGGTAAGACGAAAAATGTAAGGAAGGGGAAGGGAAAGGGGAAAACAGTTAAGAGCAGCGACCAAAATTATATCGGAGGGAGAAAGACTCGTGGTGAATAAAGAGGAAACAAAGATATAGCATGCTAAACCTAGAAGAAGAAGAAAATCGTATGAACAAACAAAGAACAGAAAATAAGTGAATCGAAAAGATGGTAACAAAGAAAGAGGGGAAAAAATGGAGGGTGGAGGGAGGGAGGGGGGGTCTTAGTACACTGGCTCTTGCTCTTGGCACAGTGCCTCTTCTCATCTATCATCTCGTAATGAGCTAAGAGGAACAGATGAGGCGATAAGGAGGAACGTGATAAAGAGGATAAGAAAAGGAAGTGGTGAGGAAGAGGAGAGGAAGAGGCACATGGTAATGGGATTATTATGTTTAGAGAAGGGAGGCAAAAGGCACTGTGATGATCATCTATACCGGTAAAATAAATATGTATTGAAGATACCAGACACGGAGAGTAAATACGCCCGTATTAAGGAAAGTAAAAACAAAATATATCATATAAGAAAAAGAGGGACAAACACACAAGAATCACATGGCTGAACAAAGTGAGAATGAGGTAAGAATCACAGCAAGGGAATGTGAGAAGGGCGGAAGAGGAAGGGGGAGGGGAGTGGAGGGGAGGGGATGGGGAGGGTAAAATGGATAAA
>BOPN01001646.1:87500-105000 GCA_017312705.2 Penaeus japonicus
TGAACTGACCTAGAATTATTAATTTGGATGTTGAATTTATTACAATTATCATTCTTTAGTTTCCCCCCTCCCCGAAAAAAGCGGAGGAAATGAAATCGGGTCTACTTATTAGGAATTCTGAAATTATATATATATATATATATATATATATATATATATATATATATATATATATATAACACAGTCACACACACACAGACACACAGACACACATATAGATGTGACCCCCTTGTTAGCTGTTACAGCATCTCTTGTCTGGAAATCATTGAGGTGCAAATCTCGGGAGAATTACGTCATCAAGAACGGCACGTGACACGCAACCATCATACAATCGACGCCGGTCGCTGAGCCCCACACCCGAAAAGGGTTAAAGTGCGAAAATCAGACGCACACATGAGTGATGGTGGCGAGGATAAGGCTTGCAATTTCGAAAGAAACGGATCACGCGACCGTTTCGACACACTGCTCACTCGTGCACCGAAACCATGGTCGCTGAGGAGAATTTTATACCAGAAAACGGATGAAAGAGGAGAGAAGAGAGGGAGAACGAAGTAGGGGATGGAGGAAAGAATGGAGAGAAAAATAATAGGCCAAGCGAGGAAATACAGTAAAGGTACGAAAGAAAACATTAGTTAAGCGAGATGGACTCCAACGAAACGGCGCGCCAGTCGAGGAGGGGGGGGGTGGGGGGACGGGAGGAGCATGACCAGGACACAGCCCAGAGGCACAGAGGACATACCAACACACACAAACACTGTGAGGAACAACCAATCAAAGCTTCTCCCTCTCGCCTGCCGGTCCTCTTATCTTGCCTATGAATGTATAAGCAGTCTTTCGGCCTCGTCTTTCTCCAGCTGTCCTGTTCTGTCCGCGGCTGAGGTGTCCATTTCGCTCTTGAAGAGGACTTGCTTATATCGCACTGGATTTAGAAGGTCAGCGAGGCACATGGTGTAATTGTCGGAATATTTCCGTTGAAAAATTCTGTTCATCAAAGCGCAATGAATTTTGGATCCAAACCGAACGTTGGAAAAAAAGTATACACATACATATATATACCAAACATTCAATAAACCCATAAACGCACATTCCATGAAATAAATATTCGGAAATATTTTTGAAATGGATTTTGACATGGAGGTCAGATTAAGTGCAACATTTAAATTGGCCACAGCTGAGGAGACAAATGTAAATTGCTATCCGGAGACTGTTAGTTAAAATGCCTGGCCGGCGCAGAGTAAAGTGAGGTGCAAAGGGAGCAAGCGTGGCTCACCTCCAACTTCTCCAGATGGAATGCAAGCAGAGATGGAAGATGCGGAAAACACATAAATACAAGGATTCATACTATGGATTATATGCAGTATATCTTGTATTGTATGTATAAAAGTATATTTGTGTATATCTGTACAAATGAATATGTGCGTGTCAGTATATCGGAAATTATCTACGGAATCTAATCATCAGAAACCTAGCACAATTTTATGTGCATCGTTTCGGATGTAGAAACAGCTACAGCACTTCTGTATATGCGTTCATTTCCCAGCCCCTGTCTAGTCTCGAGGATTAATCTTAATTTGTTTGTTCAGTTGACAGATCATGGCTGTTAGATCGCCTGATCGCTAGACTATTAAGCGATAAAACGGGTTGTCGTATGTTTATATTTTTCTTTATTTCAACTGTAGTTACTAGAGGACGCCATCAGCCTATCGTCAGAGGGCCTCTCTGCACCCCCCCCCCCCACCCCCGCCCTTGGTCCCGCTCCTTGAATCCTCAAACGAACGCCACGCCAGCTCTAGCCTCGGCACTTGTGTGTATCCTCGAACGGACGACGTAACGGCATTATGTTTGCATTTAATATAGCCAAGTCGGCAATCTCTAACGCACCGCGGCCAAATGCAAATACTTTGGAGAACATTTCGTGGAATATGCTGTTTGCTCCCTGATTGGCGGGTCATCGACCAATACGCACCCGTGAGTGGTTCACCTGCCAAGCGAGCACACTTATTGGTTGTTCACGAGCCGCTGCAAAATATCAGTTGTTGCAGTCCAGTCATAAGTTGTCCCTTGACCTCAGTGGACGCCTGACTTGAGGCCAATCTGCGGCTAACTTAATGACGCACTGAGCCCCTTCCTTGTGATATATTACGTAACGCTCCCTGGTATTCCGCGAGATGTTTGTTACCATTTTATGACGGAACAAGTATTGTCCGAAAGCCAATTATCAGCCAACTCTAACTAGCGACTGCCACCGCATCATTGTAGTTGGGAAATCAGAAACAGGACGCCGCTGCCTATGTTACATTTAGTTGATTTCTCCTCGTCATACAGGACGAGGTATTAATCCCTTCTGGAATGCTGTTAGATGCAGGTAATACGAGAATCTACATGGAGATCAGACTTCCTCATTCCAGATTCTCTTGTTCTCTCCCTCTCCCCCCCACCCCACTCTCTCTCTCTCTCTCTCTCTCTCTCTCTCTCTCTCTCACACACACACACAACACATATATACATAACAAAAGAAGCAAAAGGAGTAAGAAAATGAGAAAGAAGAAGAGAAATATAAATATAAATATGAATATATATAGAAGTAGAGAGATAGACAGAGACAGAGAAAGGAAGAGAAAGAGAGAAAGAAAGAGAAAGAGAGAAAAAAAAGAGTAAAGAAGAAAAAGAGAGAAAGAAAGAGAAAGAGATAGAAAGTAAGAGAAACAAACAAAGACCATTCTAGACATGAAATAGTACAATGAAAGAGCCAACATAACTGTAATCACAGCAATGAAACCTAGACCTCGGGTAAAATATGGTGTCTCGAGAATGCTATGGTGTCCCCTCATCATATGCGGCGGGGGAGGGAAGTGGGGGGGGGGGGGGGGCACGAGGCGATGTAAAGTAGGTGATTCTGTGTGATTGATGATGATGGTGATGATGGTGATTGAAATAGTGTCAATATTACATTGTTGTTATTACGGCGATGGTGATAGGGATGACAACAGCAAATCAATAACTATAATAGTAATTATGATAATGATAGTACATTACTAATGATACTGATAAAAATAATATGCAATGTCAATACCATTATCATCATAATCATTCCATATTCACAATCATAATAATGGATAGATACATATACAAATAAACAAGTAAATAAAAAAAAAACTATACACTCACTATTTTATTATTCCATGAACAAACAAAACCCATCGAAAGTAACCGAGGAAAAAGGTTCAGTGTCAAGTCCTTTCACGCCATCAGCCCCGAGACCTAGATTTTCACGAATTGACAGGCGTAATGGAGAGGAAGAAAATTACAATACACACGCGACGATCACGGTCAAAGGGAAAGGGTAAAGAGGAACGTGTGACATGAAAAGGGATAGAAGGAGAGGAAGAGGAAGAAGATGGAAAAGAAGAGGAGAAAGAGGATGGAAAAGAAGAGGAATAGAAGGAGAGGAAGAGGAAGAAGATTGAAAAGAAGAGGAGAAAGAAGATGGAAAAGAAGAAGAAAGAAGACGAAGACGATGAAGAAAACGAAAAGAAGAGGACAAAGAAGACGAGGAAGAAAAGAAAATGAAAAAGAAGAAGAGAAAGATGATAATGATTAAGAAGACGATGAAGGAAAAGAAAAAGAAAACGACAAGAAGACGACAAAGAAGAAGAAGAATCTGATAAAAAGGCAGACGAAGAAGCATGAGAAGAAGGCGAAGAAGCAAATGTAGTAGAATATTTCCTCGAGATGATCTCCATTATGATTCCTAGAAAAAAGGAGGAATTCGGGGAAGAACAAGAAGACGAAAATAAGTACATTTTTCCACGATGATTTTCAATATAGTTCCCAGGCAGCAAATGGGCAATCACCTTAATGGTTTCTCTAATAGTTTTCTAATTGGCGACAATTTTTCCCCACATTAATATCTATAATCAGTGTCACTCTGCGGTCGCTGTAGACGGACTAGTCTTTCTCTTTTCCTCTCTCTGTCTTCTGTTAGCAATAGCTAGTAGAAATAACATTGGTTCAGAACCATGCCAGGAACAGGGTCATGTGCTCGACGGAGCTACGTTACATGTTATTTTACCGACACACGATCGCGTGGGAATATAAATCAATGGATAATTACCAGGCGCTATGCCATGCCACTGCCTCCCCCCCTTCCCCCTTCTCCCCCTCAGCACTCCCCCTCATGGCGAGCGAGGCGCGTGGGTCGCAGCGGCGGCGAGCAGAGAATTTACAAAACTTGGGAGGCTAAAATTAGATTAAAGTCTGCCTGTATCATTTGCGGTCCGGATAGTGCGGTCGACTGTTATTTCGTTAGTAATTTGAATGACGGATTTTTTTTCTTTAACAATCATGGTGATATGACAGATGCAATCGAAATTATATCAAAATATACCAACAATAATCATTCCAAATTGGATTTACCATATTCTAAATTACTTCCCCTTCCTCATGTCCATCAATATGATAATCGTATCATTGATGCATATTTTTTTCTCTGGTTGTTTATTCCTTTCTATTTACTGATTTATTCACTCACTCTTGCCATCACTCTATGTGCCAAATTGCGTGTGGAAGATTACTTTTCATCAGGTGTGCTAAAATCACTCGGCCACTCGCCTTAATCACCTTCCCGGAGATTAATTACGAGGGTAAATCGTGATTATATACCGTAATCTTATTTAAAGGGACAGAAATATCTCGCAAAATTTATGAGATGAAATAAAAGATAAATCATATATATATTTTTTTCAGTTCTTTATTTATCATCATTTTTTTCGGGGGTGGGGGGGGGGGCAAAATGTATGAGAAGAGCATAATGAAATTCTCAAGATGTATGATGAGCATAGGAATAACTCATGAAATGAATAGGGATCCTGTGAAACAACATACAACGTATATGTGGAGCATAAATCTGACTCACAAAATGTAGGAAAGGCCAGTCTGAAAGATCTAAGAGCATCTTGATAACCCATTAAGCGATAAAGTAAGAATTTTATGAATATTTAGATAATTTTTTTATGTTATCATCGTGATTCAGTTGAGAAATTATATACAACATGAACAATCTTTTTTTGGTTATTATGACTTAGCGCTGGATCATGTTCCTGTGATAATATTTCTTCATGGCCAACCCCACACGTAATCAGAGCGTGATCAATTATTTAGGCCTCTTTTGTCTAACTACTCCCACCCCCTCCTCGTCCCCTCTATCCTCCCTCCTTCCACCCCCTCCTCTCGCCTCCCCTCAACCCCCCCTCCAACTTCTACTCCTATTCCCTAAGCCCCCCTCGCTCTCCTCCTCCTCCTCACTCCCCCTTTATCCTCCCTCTCCTACCACAGGTCCCTCCCTTACTCCTACCTCCTCCTCGCTTCCCCTCCTTCCAGTGCGCTCCCTCTCCCACTACTACTCACCTTCCCCCTTCCCCCTCCTTCCCCAGCCATTCCTCTTCCCTTCTTTTCACTCCCACTACTATTCACCCTCCTCTCCTCTCACTCCATCTATCTTTCACCCCCTCCTTCCCCCCCCCCCCCCCCCCCCGCTCCCAAGATGTCCCAATTCCCTCTCAAGGCCTGATTGATCCCCCAATCTCTAATCCCCTTGGAAGCGACAGTAGCAGAAAAGAGACTGGATGATTATGGTTATAAGAAGATGATTAGACATAAGGAAGGAAGGAAGGAAGGAAGGAAGGAAAGAAAGAAGAGAATGGAAATAAAATGGATATAAAAAGACGAGGGAGAATGAGAGAATGTAAGATAGGGAAAACGGAGGAAGGAGGTATATAGAGGAGAGAAAGAAAGAAGAGAAGAAATAGATTTGTAATTCAATAAACAGGTATAGAGGGAAATTTGATTAAAAAAAAAAAAAAAAAAAAAAACAACAACATGGAAATGAATAATCATCGCTACTCTCAGGTTCAAGGGAAAAGATTGTCGGGCTTGCATAACGCATGTACATCTCGGTCGTTAACATTTCCATCATGCGTAAGAAATGTCAACCGAGTTGGGAAACAAATGCCAAAGTATCATCAGTCTTTCTCCTAATCCTTGGACCTTTTCATAATAAGGTCACTGGCAGATGTATGGCCTCGGAGCATAGTCCACGACAAGATTGGATAATCCCAATCAATACTCTCAGCGTAACGTAACAAAAGGCGGAAATATGGGCGATAGAACGACCCAGCTGTTACGGCGGTCTTGGTCATCAATAGTCAATAGCTAATCCCGAGAGTCAGGTCAAGTTTAGCATAATCACGTGCCTCGAGGTACAGTAGATTAAGTATTAGCTCTGGGTGTATTGGAATGACTCCGGCTGTTGAGTTTAGGCGCTGTACTTTGTTATGCGAGGCGAGGAGAACGAGAGTGCGTGAAAGCATAAGGTCAGCAGACAGCTCCAACTTCCCCTAAAGCCGATGCTGAGTTCAGCAGATGGAACGAGTTGGGCGTCGAATTACTGAGCATATAGCATAGCAAAAGGTCCCTTTGATTCCCTCTCCTTATTCTCCATTCTGACGCTGAACCTTCCTCCCTCCTTTTTCCTCATAACTAACCTTGGTGC
Source organism: Penaeus japonicus (assembly GCA_017312705.2). Taxonomy (NCBI): domain Eukaryota; kingdom Metazoa; phylum Arthropoda; class Malacostraca; order Decapoda; family Penaeidae; genus Penaeus; species Penaeus japonicus. The sequence goes on from BOPN01001646.1 coordinate 94,051, forward strand.
AGACATTCTTTCTACTCTTTTCTCTCATCCTTTTAATTGAAAGTTATAGCTGTTTCGTGAAGAAAGTTAAGTTCATTTATCACAATCTTTCTCAGCGGATAGTACTCTGTTTTTTTTGTTTTCCCTTCCCGCAACGTGTCCCTCTGCAGCTCTTCCCTCCCATTCCCTCCTCTCTTGGGCCACCCACGCGGCTCCAGAATGCCTCCCTCTCCATCCATTCCTCCTTCTTACTCGGAAATTGCAGGATGACATTAACTGATCCAGTGGAGAGGGACACGTAGAGGAGAAAAAAAGGCATCCTACGATCTCCCAAGTTTATAGAGATATAAACTTTAGTAAATGGTCACAAAGGTGCTCTTGTGGTTGGCCTCCTGCTTGCGTGGCCCTCCAGATGGCCCTTGCCACTTTACCCCCTCGGTGATGTAGACTATTTAAAGTGGAGGTGTTCTCCTATAACACGCGTTTCGATGCTCATGTTTTATACAAGTTTTTTTTTGAGGGGTTTGAGCTGCTGGCGTGCGTGCCCTGAAGGCTGATGCTCTTTGGTTAATATATGGGAGATACATTCAGAACAAAAAAGAAAAGAAAAGAAAAATATGAATACATACATACTGATATATATATATATATATATATATATATATATATATATACGTATGTATATATATATATATATATATATATATATATGTATATATATATATATATATATATATATATATATATATATATATATATATATATATATATATATATATATACACACACATACATATACACATACATACATAAACACACACACACACACACACACACACACACACACACACACACACACACACACACACACACACACACACACACACATATATATATATATATATATATATATATATATATATATATATATATATATATGCATATATATATATGTAAATAGATGATAAATCGACTCTACACGAGAGATGAGGCTACATTTCTGAAATCTTCCTGGATTTCATCTTTAGATAAAATCGATTTCGAAGTTGTTTCATCAATATATCAATATATCGTTCTGAGCAATATCTTCCAACGTTTCTCCATCTACAAAAGCGCATATGTAGAGAGACAATTCTATATACATATACTTAACTAAGTTACCAATTTTCCTGCTTGTGTTTGCAGTAACAAATTTGCGATTGACAGACCGCTCAAACCAGTATTGGATTAACATAATGAAAATTATTGGAAAATGTTCAAAACAGATAAAAAGGACATATATTTTGTATATCCTCCTGCATAAGTGTTACACTGCTGATAAATCTATTGATTAATGCAGACCAGATTTTATTAATTTATAAGCTAATCTAATTACAAAAATAGATAACATAGAATGGAAATTATGCATCGTATGACTTTTTCCGTTTTTTTGTGAACCACAACAGTCATTGCAGGCTGCAATTTTTTGGTGTTTAACAAGGTGAAAGAGAGAGAGAGAGAGAGAGAGAGAGAGAGAGAGAGAGAGAGAGAGAGAGAGAGAGAGAGAGAGAGAGAGAGAGAGAGAGAGAGAGAGAGAGAGAGAAAGAGAGAGAGAGGGAGAAAGAGAGAAAGAGAAAGAGAGGAGAGGGAGTGATAAAAAAAAGAAAGAAAGATAAATAGATGGAGAGAAACTCATTTTATTGATTATCTGACTATAAACCTGACTGTAAAAAACTACGTCTTAATTAATAAAGCTTTTGTATAGCTTTCTCATCTTTGACTTAAATGCAGGAAGATGCAACCTGTAGGGATAATGATAAGGTTATGGCGTTCATGTAAGAACTGAGTGTTTATCATTTTCTTTAAGTTTGTAAGAGGTCCTCAATTTTTGCTATTTCAAAATAAAGGAAATACGAAGAAAATCATAGGATACAAAACTGAACAATGATCTCTTTAAATCTATCTATTTTTAAATTGAAGACAAATTATAAAAAAGGAGAAGAAAGGAAGATAGTAAAGAAAAAAAAGAAAGAAAAAAAAGAGAGAAATCATTACTTCTCTGTCTGTGCAAAATGGCGTGAGAACGACCTTTGTCTTCAGGTATAGTTCAGCAGTGAAGGAAGAAGGACAGGGAGGAAAATAAAAATATATGAAGATGATAAAGGAGGACGAGGAGGAGTAAATGGACAAAGAGAAGAAAGGGGAGGGAGAAGATAAGAAGGCGAAGAAAAAGAAAGGGGAGAAGAAGGAGGAGGAGGAGGAAGAGGATAGAAATATGATTATAGAGGGGAATATATAGGAAAGGAAGAAAAGATGAATACGGAGAGAAAAAAAAGGAGACGAGAAAAATAAAAAAGAGAGAGAAAAAAAGAAGTAAAAGAAGAAGTCAAATACCCTTGGCTGCCACCAACGGCATCTTGAAATTCGCCAAGTCAACTTTTCGGCAACCGTCTAAGGCGAGGACTCTCTCTCTCTCGTTTGTCGGAACAAACAAACTCGCTCGACTAGGATGGGACCGGAAGTGGAACTTTATATTAGACTTACGCGATTGAAGATGAAAGGGAGCGAAGAGAGCGGCGGGGGGTGGGGGTGGGGGAGAGCGAGAGCGAGAGAGAGAGAGAGAGAGAGAGAGAGAGAGAGAGAGAGAGAGAGAGAGAGAGAGAGAGAGAGAGAGAGAGAGAGAGAGAGAGAGATAAATAGATAGATAGATAGATAGATAGATAGACGGATAGACAGTCAGACAGATAGATAAACTAATTGATTGAGAGATATATAGAGAGGGATAGGTAGATAGATAAATAGATAGATAGATAGATAGAGATAGATAGATAGAGAGATAGAAAGAGAGAGAGACAGAAAGAAAGAGAGAGAGAGAGAGAGAGAGAGAAAGAGAGAGAAAGAGAGAGAGATTGATTTGATTTTGATAAGTTTATTCATACTATATACAGTGTATATACATGAATAGGCATAGGAACTATGCCTAAATGGTTTGTACAGTTCATGTTAGATTCTGAGACACATTGTTGGTGAAGCAGATATTACTGAGACCCTGTCAATTAATATGCTAAAGCAAAGCTATACATATGACATAGTAATGCATGTATATCACTCTAGAAAGGCCTTGCAATTTTATCTATTACAGGCAAAGTTCTTGCGTGTGTGTGTGTGTGTGTGTGTGTGTGTGTGTGTGTGTGTGTGTGTGTGTGTGTGTGTGTGTGTGTGTGAGAGAGAGAGAGAAAGAGAGAGATAGAAAGAGAAAGAGAGAGATAAAAGGGAATGCAAACATAGCGGAGCACGTAGCACCCAACCTAGAAAACAAAGTCCAATTGAAATCCGCCCCAGAATCACGCAAATTACCCATGCTGACCCTTTGGCTCCCCAGAGGTCACAAACCACCATGTACCTCCATCACGTAGTCATGGCAGCTTGCTCTCGCATGTAGAATAATCAATGAATATTAACTATTGCTATCACCCTCTGCCACAGCCGTGTTCGGATCCCATTACCTCTCGGTGAGGGCCAACGCGTCTTTGATTATCGTGACAGACAGCGCTTGGCACGTATCATTATCATTAGTTAACGAGAAATTGCATATTTCTCTCATGCATTTTACGGTTATAACCATTCTGGCTTTATAGTTATAACTGTGGAAATGTGTATTTGCATCATGCATGCATAAGCGCACGTATATGCCGGTGAATGTGTCGATATTCAGCTATGCATGGGCGTGCATTGATAGCAGATGTGTGTATCTACATGTATCCTTGTTTATTCACACACACTCACACACACACTCACACCCACACCCACACCCACACACGTACTTAGACTTCATTACGTAACGTATCATTTTTCTTTCTTTATTTCTCCGCTTTCAATGTCCCTGTATCTTAACCTTTTCTGCTCTTACTTAGCGCCGTCAAGAACATTCCCTCCCTTCTTTGTTCCTTTCATCATCTGGCCGTCTGGGGAATATCATATTTTCTTAATGTTCTGGCTTTCCATTCTCTGGGACGGGTCTCTCTCTCTCACCTCTAGATCTCTCTCTGTTTCTCTTTTCTCTTTCGGATTATCTCTTCACCTCTTTTTCTCCCCCCTCTCTCTCTTTTCTCTCTCTCTTCTCTCTCTCTCTCTCTCTCTCTCTCTCTCTCTCTCTCTCTCTCTCTCTCTCTCTCTCTCTCTCTCTTTCATACAATCATTTGTGCATGTTTGTCCGAAGTAATACACGAATATATGTATGTATAGATGCATCTATGCATCCATATATGTATATATATGTGTATGTATCTATGTATACATGCACGCACGTGCATAGATAGGCTTGCATCTTTATATGTGCATATGTTTAACGTATGTACAGATATATCCACACACAAATGCATGTATGTAACTAGTATTTCATGCAGTTTTTGATTGCCCCCCCCACCCCTCTACCTTCCCTCCTCTCCTCTCCCCGGGCAAGGATCGGCACGGCGGCACTGCTTCTTTAAACCGTGTCACGAACGAGGTTCCCACGCCCTCGCCGTGTTCCCGTCCTTGCCTGTGTTCCTCCCTCGCCAATGGCTACTTCCCCTTGCATTCACTCTCGTTAGCCGCCCTCTCTCTTTCCCCTTGCTTCGTCCTTTTCGTTACTCTTCCCTCTCCCCCCCGTTATCCGTTGTCACTCTCTCACCCCCTTATTTATTTGTATTTTTTTTATTTTTTTTACATCTCTTCCCTCGTTGTCTCCCCTCTCTATTCCCCCCATTAACCATTAACACTCGTTCATTCCATTAAAAAAGAAGAATAGGAAAAAGAAGAAAGAAAGGGGGAGGAATAACTGTATTTTTTGCTCTTTTTCCCCAAAAACATTTTCGTGGCCGTTCTCCCTTGTCAATTAATTATCCTAACCCATTTATTTTTTGGGGGTAGCAGTAATTTTCCTTACACATTTTAATTTTCACCTTTTTCCGAGATTTTTCTTTTTTCTAGTATCTCTGTGACCCATATTATCTGTCGTATATTTTCCTGTAAACTGTTTGTTCATTAGGCTTACTAAATCTTTTTTTTTTTTTTTTTCTCTCTCTCTCTCTGAAACTATTCATCTGTTTATTTACCCCCCTCTCTTTACATCTCCATCTTTCTCTCTCTTTCTCTCTCTCTCTCTGCCTTTCTCTCTCTCTGTCTCCCTCTCTCTCTCTCTCTCACACTGGCTTCTCTATCTCTCTCTCTCTCTCTCTCTCTCTCTCTCTCTCTCTCTCTCTCTCTCTCTCTCTCTCTCTCTCTCTCTCTCTCTCTCTCTCTCTCTCTCTCTCTCTCTCTCTCTGTCTCCCTCTTTCTCTCTCACACTAGCTTTTTTTCTCTCTCTCTCTCACTGGCTCTCTCTTTCTCTCTCTCTCTTTCTGTCTTTCTTTCTCTCTCTCTGTCTTTCTCTCTCTCTCTCTGCCTTTCTCCCTCTTTCTCTCTCTGTGTCTTTGCTTCTCTCACTCTGTCTGTTTCCCTCTCTTTGTCTCTCTGTCTTTCAGTTTCCCCTTCTACTCTTTCGCTATTGTGCCAAAGATAACCTCGACCTTCTTCCTTCTCCTCCATCACCTCCTTCCTTTTCCTTTTTATCTCTTAACTCTGTCCGTCTCTCCTATTTTCTTTTTGAATCCGTTCCCGACCTCTCTTATCTCCTCTCCCCTTCTTCCCTCCATCATCACATTCCTCTTTACTCCTCTATCGCCATTTCCCTCTTCGTCGAACCCGTCCTCGTCCCATCCTCTCCCCTTTCCTGCCTTTCGCCTTTCCTCTCCTCCTCTCTTCTTTCTCCCTAACACTCTTCCCTTCCCTCTCCCCCCCCCCCCCTTCTCCCATCCGTATTCCTATTATCCGTCTTCATCCCCCTCTCACCCATCACCCATATCCTATAACCTCTCGCCTTTCCTCTCGCCTTTTAAGCTCTCTCGCTCGCCCCCCCCCCCATCACATCCCTCTATCCCCTCCCTCTCCCTATACACATGATGAATCGTCTTTTCGAAGATCAGATCATCCAGACCATTATCTATCTGTTTGTCTGTGTGTGTGTGTTTAAGTGAGTGAGAGAGAGAGAGAGAGAGAGAGAGAGAGAGAGAGAGAGAAAGAGTGCGTGTATGTGTGTGTGTGTGTGTGCATGCGTATTTGCTTATCATCCTCGTCCTTCACTACTTCTCTGATAACAATCATAATAACAACAACAATCTTGATAACAATAATGATAATGATCTTCATAGTAAATATCTTCATGTATGACTCGCTGCCCTCTTTCATGCTATCACGATATCGTATAATAAACATTTAATGAATAGAATTTTAGGAACTGATCTCTCTTTTATTAACCATACCAAAAGACAAGTCATCACTTTCCTGCAGACGAAAATCCAGTATAATATAAAATGGAAACCAGAATGATAAAAAAGAAACGAAAAACGAAAAAATGTAGTCCAAGATATGAGGAAACTTAGAGGATCTTTGTCCGGGAGTAGGCCTAAAAATGGTGTTATATCTGATATTTCTGTTATTGGTATATGGCCCATACGACAATCATTTTCTTATTAAATATGTTGCGGCATTATTACTACCATAATCATAATACTTTTATCTTTAATACCATCAGCATTGTGTGCTACTATTACCATATTATTTATGAATTAGCACCTTTATTTTTGTGGACTCTTTTTCATTTAATGATGTCTTGTGTTCTAATCTATTATCCTCTAGCAATCAATTCCAACCTCCATTTCTTAATGTAAGTCATCATTTCATATAATCATCATTACTTTACATCATCATCACTATCATATATTACCAATTATCATCTCCTTTCGCTCTGGCGTGAAAGTCTTCCGGTTAAGGTTCAGCTGGAATAATGCGCACTTGACCTGGAATTTCGAGAGGTCACTCGGCGGAACGAGGAAGAACTAGAGAGGAAGAGGAACGAGGATCATTGAAAAAATGGGTTCAAGGCTCCGGGAGGTGGGGGAGGGGAGGGGGGCAGGGGGAGGGGGAGGGAATGTTGAAGAATGTTGAGTGAATATTTGAGTAAGCATGGGAGGTAGAGAGAGGTGGATAGATAGAGAGATAGAAAGATGAGTAGATAGATGAATATATAGATAGATAGGTAAGCAGACAGATAGATAGGTAGATAGATAGATAGATAGACAAACAGGTAGATAGACAGATAGATAGATAGATAGATGCTACCGAGGCCTCTTTAACCTACTAAACCAGATACATTAATCCCACTCCCCTCCCTCGCACCTAAAGTACGCCAGCCTTTCATTCCGGAACAATTGGCTAACGGCGCCGTCTGGCGGAGAGCGATGAACCAGGCGCTTGTTACAATAGACACAGCCTCTTCGAAAGGGGGGGGGGAGAAGATAGAGGAGGTTAGGGCGATAGGGTGACGGATAGAAGGATTAACGACGGAAAATGTGGCAAAATGACAGGCGATGATCAAAGAGCGGAATGACGGGCGTGGCGTTTGGGTGAGTCACGTGACACGACAATGCGATTAGGCGACGGGAATTCAAGGGGAAGATATGCGGGAGGTATGGGTGGTATGGATAAGATAAAGTGAATGAATATGCATGCATGCACACACACACACACACACACACACACACACACACACACACACAGACACGTACACATACACATGCGTGTGTGTGTGTGTGTGAGTTTGTGTACGTATATATTTAATCTAATCTACGCCTAAATAAAGGCAAACCAAGAGAATGAAAATAAGAAGAACTGACCGACACAAGAGTCAGCAAAGGCGCGCACCGGGCCGAAGGAGACGGATCGGGTCGGGAACAACAGGAAGAAGAAAGGAGGAGAGCGGGGTCGCGCGCGCGTGTCTGTGCGTGCGGGTGTGGGTGGACAATAGGTAATCGATAGCGGTCAATAGTCTTAGCCTCTGTTAGCCCTCGCTCTCATCCCGGTCGGCATTACAGTCACGCGTGATTAGTCGGAAAGCGAACTAGGAACACGAGGCCGAGGAGGCTTCAGGATTTCTTTACCCGTTCGTCGTGGGGGTGTTGTGGTGGTGGTGGGGGGGGGGCTTTCTTTCCCTCTCCCGCCATACCCTCTCTTGACACCCCCCTCCCCCTCCCCTTCCCGAGCCACGGGCCCAGAACCCATGAGAGGATTGATGGAAAGAGAGGATAATATGAAATGACTGATCTTCGTTTTCTGTGGTTTATTGAGGAATATTTCTAGGATGGGAAGATGGAAATGATGGAAACAGCACAAATAGATATTAATTTTTTTGAGACAAAGGCAAGAGAAAGAAAGAAAGTGAAAGAAAGAGAGAAAAGAGAGAGAGAGAGAGAGAGAGAGAGAGAGAGAGAGAGAGAGAGAGAGAGAGAGAGAGAGAGAGAGAGAGAGAGAGAGAGAGAGAGAGAGAGAGAGAGAGAGAGAGAGAGAGAGAGAGATAAAGAGAGAGAGAGAGAGAGAGAGAGAGAGAGAGAGAGAGAGAGAGAGAGAGAGAGAGAGAGAGAGAGAGAGAGAGAGAGAGAGAGAGAGAGAGAGAGAGAGAGAGAGAGAGAGAGAGAGAGAGAGAGAGAGAGAGAGAGAGATAAAGAGATAGAGAGAGAGAGAGAAATATATATTTGGAATCTAATTTGGATAGACAGACATTATTGGCTCTGCTTATGACAGGCTCTGTCACATTCTCGCATGCAGTTAGAGGAATGAGGAATTGTATTTTCACACGAAAGAGCTTAAAGTATAAATTGAAAATTGATTGAAATTGGCATTCTATCTTTCTGTCTATCTCTTTTTCTTTATTTTTTCTTTTTCATGCGTATTTCAAAATGCAAAAATAGACAGATTATTTTCACCCCGTCTCTCATTTTCCTCCCCCTCCACCGTTTCCCCCTTTCCTTCTCCTCCACCGTCTTACCCCCCCCCCCCCTACACCTCCATCATCTCCTACTTCCTCCTCCCTCCTCCACCTCTCACTCCAACCTCCCCCTTTACTCCGACCCCCTCCCCAGCTCTCCCTTCTCCGCCGTCTCCTACCTCCCTCCACTGTCCCCTCAGGCCCCATTTCACCTTCCTCCCCACCCCCCTTCCTCCCTATTCCCAAAGAAACTCCCTCGAGGACCGGGATTAACGCGTTTCAAAAACTGGGATTCCAAAGACTAGCATAGATAGTACTGTGGAAAGCCTTCTTACTCTTTCTTTTGTGGGTCCGTATCATCTGGTCTTTTGTTGTTGTTGTTGTTTTTCTTCTTGAAACGAGCTCTCCGTTTTACGCTGGAAAGTCTTGGGTGTTTCTTTTCCTGTTGGTGGTGTCTGTATTGCACACACACACACACACACACACACACACACACACACACACACGCACACACACACACACACACACAGAAAAGAAAAACACGCACACACGCAAACTTATAATGATTAAGGAACTGCCATTTCTCAAGTTGGTATTTCCTCTTTGCATGAAAGTCCTAACACTTCATCTCCTTTATCTGTAATGTACAATTTAGCTTTTGCCATTATGTAATACACTACCTCTAGTCTCGTTTCTTTCCGGATCATTTCATGCGACATAACATTTTTACATGTCCCCCCCTCCCTCCTACCCCCCCTCCATGTCCTCAATTGCCTCCCCCCCTCCCTCCCCACCCCAGTGCTCTCAGCCTTACGTTATTCATCCCCATTACACCTTCTCTTTCTCACCCCTTCCTTTCCCCACTCCACCCTCTCCCTTTCGTCCATCCCCACCACACCCTCCTGCTTCCCCCTCCCTTTCCCCCTCCCCTTCCCAACCACACCACACCCTCCTGCCCCCCCTTCCCCTTCCCCACTACGCTCCTCCCTTTCTCCCCCACTACGCACTCGCCATCTCCCCTCCCCCCCTCCCCCAACCCCACACACACACTAAGGAAGCTCTTGTAACCTCCCTGTGAAGACACTTGTACGATATTGGGGGCTGGTTATCTTTATTGATCGTTCGTCATCGCTTAGACTCTCCCCGTCGTGTTTTTCCTGGAACGCCTGTGCTGTTCGTATTGTTCACGGTTAGGTTAGGCCGAGGCGGGAGCTGCACGGCTTTCTTTCGCATTATGCAAGCGTTTTCCCACAAAGGAGCTTTTATTTGTAAATCTATTTTTTTTTAATTTTTTTTTTATCTTTTATTTTTAGTTTTTTTTTCTATTATTTTTTGGGGGGTTGGGGCAAGAGGAATACCAGAATGGGAGAATATATTACTATTCTCATTGTTGTTTATATCATGGTGTGTCTGTTTATTGTCTTGTTACGTGTTGGTTAAGGCGGTGTGCTTACTCTTCCTGGAAAACGTAGTGGGTTGGTTATGCTCATCGACACTCTGTATTATTCTTTTTTTTTATAGTATATATTGACGATACACACGCTTTATATGTTATTTATCTTATATCTGCACTTGGTAATGTAAAGATTGCCCTCTTTGATTCTCCAAATTATGATTAAAAGATTATGGGATTGATCTTAAAGGAGGCTATAACAAAATGTTTATTCAATTATCGTTAAACTTATCATCAGTGTTCTTTTGTAAATAGAAAAAAAACAAACATTTTTAACATAACCGATATGTTCCATCCCCCTTATGAAATTAAATTAATCGCCTTGTAATTATCGGAAAGTTTAATACCATTGTGAAAAAATGGACGGAGAAAGTTAAGTAGAAGAAGAAGGAGCAGAAAAAAAAAGAAAAAGAAAAAAACTAAAGAAGTCAATAGCATTAGTGAATTCATTAACCACAAGACTGACTCAGGAGACCGTGAAGGAGTGTTCGGGGGAAGAGGAGGAGGAGGAGGAGGAGGAGGAGGAGGCGGAGGAAGAGGAGAGTGAGGTGGAGGGGGAGATGGAGGGGGGTAAGGGGAATGGGGAGAGGAGAGGGGGTTGAAGAGTGATGAGGGAAGAGGAGGCTTTCAATCCGAGGCTATTCATAACCACGTATGTTTATTATTATCCTCCTCCGTCCACTTCTGTCTCCCTTTA
>BOPN01001646.1:107500-112500 GCA_017312705.2 Penaeus japonicus
AAAACAAAACAGAACGTAGTGACTAGAAAACCAGAGAAAAGGTAGAAGCAGAGAGCCATTAACCGCAAGACAGCATCACCGGAACAAGACATCCTCCGGTGGGAAACAATACCTTTACTGTCATCTTAATGATCACTTCCCTTCCGCTGATCAAACCGTGGCGACAAGAGCAAATACCCCCCCCCCCCTCACCCCCACCCCTCCGCCCCCCGTCCGTTCGCCGCTGATTAAACTGTCAGAGTGTGAGCTTGTTGGGGCTGGATCTTCTCCTTCGTCCCCTTCCCCGCCCCTCCCTCTTCCCTATACCCTCCCTTCTGCACCTCCCTCTTCCCTATGTCCTCCCTCCGGCCTCCCCCTCTTCTCTATGCCCTCCCTTCTGCCATCCCCTCTTCCTTATGACCCCCCCCCCCTCCGGCCTCCCCCTCTTCCCTTTAATTAACTTGGGGAAGTTGATGTAATTAGTTAAATATTCCCTGGGGACTGCGAGACGTATCGCAAAATATTTAAACAAGCCTTCAAGTGCAATCGAATGAAATTACTGTCAGTATGATTTGATATGTGGGACTTAATCGAAGGCGGAATAACACTCAGGGTCCTTCCTGTCTGCTCCGAATCTAGCGGAAGAACCAACCGTGGAAAAAAGTTGCCGAAAAATCGTGATGCTTTTTAATATTGCCAAATTTTACTGCAACATCGTCTGTTCTTGGCGCGGGAGGTAACTAATCAGCAACAATCTTTCCTGACACTTCTGAAAAGTTTTCCTCATTTTTTTGTTAATGACCACATTCTGCTGTTTCCTTCGTTTTTTTATGTTCATATTTCTTTCCTTATTCCTGTTTTTCCTCCTTCCACTCTTCTCTTCCTTCACCACCACTATTTTCCACCACATCCTCCTCCTACTTCATCTTCTTCTTCCTCTTTCTCTCTCTCTCATTCTATCTATCCTCTTCAGACGCTTTTTATCCCCTCATCACTTCGCAGAGAAAACTCTAATCCAGCTAAAGAAAAGTATCTTTCGCTCACGCTACTCGCCGACGCCGACACTCGCTCGAGGTGCAGAGGCCTGAGACGCATCCGAAATAAAAGTTCTGGACTGGAAAACTTTATATTCTACTTCTCCGTTCAAAGATTTTTTCCACCTATTTTTTTCCCCCACTCGGAGGAAACCAATTTCCTTCTCCCTCTTTCTCCCCAGTTTACCACTTGCGACAGTCGGACGTGACCACCAAATTATCTGTTTGAAAGACCATTTCCTTTCGGTGTGTTTAAAAGTTTTTTTTTTCTTGTTTTTTTTTCATTTTGTTATTCACTTTGCGATGTATTTCCTGTCAACTACATCTCTTATTTTGCTTTATCATTATTGGACGTTTATTGATATATATTTTCCCGTACTTTAGACTCTCCGTTTTGGCTGGGGAAGGATTTCCGATATTCGCTTCTTGATCTTCAATATGCGTTACTCTGGATGAGTAGACGAGAAAGATGGACGGCAAGATATTGAGGGGAAAATAATGCATCGGACTTTTTATCGTTCCCTGAAGGTACTTTTTTAAAGAATAGGTTGTCAAAACTTTATCAAGATTTTTTAATATTCTTTCTTGATAAAGCAGATGAATATTATATGCCTAGAATTATATTAAGTTTCTTGTTTGTTATATATCTAACGTATTAGTAAGCACTCACACTATTTTAAATAGTTATATTAGTCTTTTGATATACATGTAATTATTTCCCATGAATCATTGTATTTTGAAAGTTTTTTTCTTGTCAAATAAGGTAAGTAGTCTTGCTGATTGACAATATTCCATACTATGAAAAGAGGAAGAAGAAGAATGAAAAATAAAAAAAGAAAACTAACAAAGGAAAGACAATGCAAAGCAATCTAACATACCTTAAATGTTTATCTTATGCAGTGAAACCCATTAACCACGTATCATACCTTTAACAAAACACACGATATACATACAACTAGGAATTAATAAAATAAAACGAAGCGAGACGAACCTGTCAAGATACCATATCTTATCAAACCTATAACTTCCTATGATAAACATACACACAAAATCACGGAGAAAATCATGTCTGCCATACGCATAAAAAACTACCATAAAAAATAGTCATTATGCGGCATAATACTAGCACAACCCTATGATCACTGCACATAAAACCTCTATTCCCCCAGTGATTACCAAGTGTCCAATAGTGTGAAATAGTATCATTTTTTCGTTCTCCCATTTCCCTGAGGTATTAGGGTGACCGTGAGAAGGGGAGACAGTGAGAGAAGCAAAAGAGATGAAGGAAAACAAGGAGGAGGAACTGGAATGGAGAGATAGAGAGAAGGAGGAAATAGAATAAAGAGAGAATAGAGTGTGTATGTATATATGTATATGTATTTATATGTATATATGTATATATATATGTATATATATGTATATATATATATATATATATATATATATATATATATATATATATAAATATGTATATATATATTTATATATATATATAAATATATATATATATATATATATATATATATATATATATATATATATATATATATATATATATATATATATAGAGAGAGAGAGAGAGAGAGAGAGAGAGAGAGAGAGAGAAAGAGAGAGAGAGAAAGAGAGAGAGAGAGAGAGAGAGAGAGAGAGAGAGAGAGAGAGAGAGAGAGAGAGAGAGAGAGAGAGAGAGAGAGAGAGAGTGAGAGAGAGAGAGAGAGAGAGAGAGAGAGAGAGAGAGAGAGAGAGAGAGAGAGAGAGAGAGGGAGAGGGAGAGAGAGACACAGAGAGAGAGAGAGAGAGAGAGAGAGAGAGAGAGAGAGAGAGAAAGAGAGAGAGAGAAAGAGAAAAAGAAAAAAGGGTGAGAGAGAGAGAATAGGGGTCAACAAAAGACAATCCAGACTAGCGAAGAAGGAAGGAGCCAGAGCAAGTGAAGCGAGAAGCAGCGGCGGAGGCGAGAGAGAGGCACACGAGTCTCGCAGGAACCAAATCCTTATATCTCGGCACCGACAAAGCTCCTCCGGGAGGGCTGTTTACACGGTGTTTTCGCCCCGCTAGCTTCGCCCTCGCCGAGAGCCTGCAATGTTCCCAATTATCCGCAATGAGTTGAAGGGCAACATAAGTGCAGAATCAACACCAGTCTATCAAGATCTGCTAAGTTCGAAGCTGGTGTATTTCATTTTTTATGTATATATATATTTTTTCATTTCGAATGCGTACGCGTGTGTTAGTTTGATTCTGCTCTGTGTGTGTGTGTGTGTGTGTGTGTGTGTGTATGTGTGTGTGTGTGTGTGTGTGTGTGTGTGTGTGTGTGTGTGTGTGTGTGTGTGTGTGTGTGTGTGTATGTGCGTGCGTTTCTGTGCGTGTTAGTGGGTTAGGTGGTGGGAAGAAAGCCAAATGGAGATGCTTAGTCATGGTCAAAGACTACCATGATTTTTTTTCTCTTTCGCTTTCCGTGGGAACGAAAAACTGAAGATGAACTCGAGGACGATGACTCCATGGCTGGGATAAAAAGAATCGTGCTTTTCGTCTTGTAAAGTTTAAGAGTTTCGTGAATTCAATAATTTCCCCTGGGGGCCCTCGGGCTGGTGTTGGGAGGGGGGGGGGCTACAATTTCCTTAAGAACTGTATGCGGATTTGGAAGCACAGCTCTGATGCAATAAATGATGTTATACGCATTGATGCATGTATGAAAACAAAACAAAACTTATAGACACACACACAAAGAGGCTTAAATATGTCTGTGTATCTGCATATAGCTGCATATGATCTTTAATATCATATTTAATATGTTCTTGCCTTGTTGGTTCTAAAATAAAACAAAAGACATTTCAATCATCGTCTGCTGTAACAATGTCATAAGCATAATTCTTATTTCTTTGCCGTGTGAAATCGGATACTCGCTGAAAAAAACTAAATGCCTTTACATAAAAAAGAAAACTCAATGAATAACATGTTTGGTAAAAAAACAAAAAAGCAAAGCAAAAAAAAAAAAAAAAAAAAAAAAAAAAAAAAAAAAAAAAAAAAAAAAACAAACAAAAAGAATACACTCATTTATAAAACCCGCTATTATCTCTGACCAGGCAACAACTACATCCCGAGGGTCACAGGGTATGATTATAGATTTTATTCCTGAACTGTTACTAGTATGGCTTATTTATTGCATTGCTGTTACCGACTAACTCACTTTCCATTATAACTTATTCATCGCGCACTGAATATCATATCAAACAGGTTTCTGTGCGACAAGACAAGGGCTATTTGTTGGGACATTTGATCAAGTTTTTTATTTTTTTTATTTTTTTATTTATTTTTTTTATTATTGTTATTTTTGAGACTTTCAATAGGAGATTTTTTTTTACTGTCTTTACTGCGATGTTGTAGATTTGTTATAGCTACATTTACGTATTATCTATTCATCGATAGTAATGTATATGAATTCATGTATTTTATTTACGATTCACCAACAAAGACGAAAACGGAATTCGTGAAGAAAAGACAAATTTCCCGGTTCATGAATAGAGATAAATCCCGAATTTATGTCTTGAGATATGATTAAGAGACAAACAGTCCATAATTTTCAGTCTTCTGTGTCAAGAAAAAAAACAACAAAAACAAAAATAAGCTAGGAACCCAAATCACGTTTCCTACCATAACACAGAAAGCCCACAAAAGCCCAATAGTAGACTTAAATTGCATTCCCGAGACACATAAATACGACCCAAGTGTACACACGAGCGCTAAGATTGCCACTTCCCCGCACTGGCTCCCCGCTGCAGTCCCCGAACGCGCATGCGCAGGTAGGAGAGGGGGGGAGGGAGGGAGGGAGGGGCCAAAAGTAAATGATTCTTTGAGAAGGAAATGCCTGCCATGTCTGGACTTAGGCCTTGCTTTTTGTTAAGGAATCGTGTGTTCATTTATCTATTAAGTGTTATGAAAATTATTACGAATTTTATCATCTCTCGTAAGAGATATATATTTCTTAACAGT
>BOPN01001646.1:135000-137500 GCA_017312705.2 Penaeus japonicus
AATAAGCAATAATGCAAATATATAAATAACAAGCACAAACACACACATACGAAAAGTAAAAAAATGTGAGCAAATAATCTAAAAAGATATAATTCATTATGCAAGATGGTAAACAATAGCTATAAGAGGAAGGAAATGTATATGGGCAGGAAATGAAATGGTCTGAGTATTGAAAGATAAGAATCTCAAATAATAAATAGTCTTCTGTGGATGATACTCACGCAATACAAACATCTCCCTAATGCATATTCTCTCTCCCTCCCCCCCCCCCTCTCTCTCTCTCTAAACGGAAAGCAAGCAATCACTTTTAACTCTCAATGTGATTGTCTAAATAGAAAAGAAAAAGATAAGAACTCGGGACAAGTGAACGCAAATATTCAAAATCTTCGTTCTTTCGCGATTAAATTATTTATCGTTGAGCTAAACAAAGAATAGAATAGCAGAAGAAGAAGACAAAGATGAGGAAGAAGAAAAAGAAGAGAAGGAAGATAATGAATAAGAAGAAGATGAAGCAGAAAAAGAAGGAAAAGAAGGGGGAAGAAGAAGCCGAAGAATATGGATAAGAAGATGAGAAAGAAGAAGAATTAGAAGATGACAAAGAAGAAGAAGACAACGAAAAAAGAGAAAAAAGAAGAAAAAGCCGAAGAATACGATGCAGCAAATGAATACACGCCCATTAATAATGAAGAAAACAGGCGTGGTGTGCGAAGCGAGTGAGACTCCCCAGGGCCTTGTAAAGAGGGCACGAGTAGTAAATTCTATCCATAAACTTGTGGTCTTATGTTCTGTCTCCTTATGCCGTCGGTGGCGATGGTGGAGATGATAAGAAGGAGAAGAAGAGGAGGAAGGGTAAACAGAGGAAGAAGAAGATGACGAAGAAGAATAAGAAAAATAAGATGAAAAAGAGAGGAAGCCGATGTAGAAGAAGAGTAAATGAGGCGGAGGAGTATAAGAAGGGAAAGGAGATGGGGTAGGAGAAGGAGAAGGAGTAGGAGAAAGAGGAGTAGGAGAAGGAGAAGGAGGAGGAAGAAGAGAGGAAGAAGAAGAAGATGAAGAAGTAAAAAGAGAAGAAGAAGTAGAAAAAAGAAGAAGAAAAAAGGAAGAGGAATAGGAGGAGGAGGAGGAGTTGCATAAGATAACACAGAGGGAGAGAAAGAAAGAAGAAAGAGAAATGGGGAGAGTAATAAAGAAAGATAGAGCTACATAAAGAACACACACTGCACCGACCGACCGACAGACAAACACGCACCTTACAATCGTCTTTAATCCGTTCCATTATTCTACACCCCGTGAGCAAACGCCTCTAATTCAAGTAAACAATTCCTCCTTTCTCAAGATGAGTCTATGAAGGGTCTGGGTTTAATCACTCTATAGCAAATCCGAACAATCTCTTGAGACAAAAACAAAGGAGGTAATGTCAGTCGTCGTCTTGAATCGATTAGTGAAGGAAGCGACGCCTTTCAAATGGTTTCCCAATAAGACTCGGACTGGTGGCTCTCTTCTTGCGTCTTATGGCGTTACTTGGTTTCGTCTGATGGAATTATCTATCGATTTCGGTCGGTAAAATGTCCAAGAAAGTTACTCCATGGGTTTGTTACGAAGAATCAGCTGCCCATATCACTAGAAGTACTTTACTTTCCATTCAGCATGGTTTTCATATCGGAATTGCCTGGAACGAGCTAAACTACTCGCATCCATCCATAACAATAACAAACCCAAACAAATCCTCATTATGTTAACCACTCGATACGGTGACATTAAGGAATTCCACCGCTATTATCGATCCTGTAGTGTTCCTCCTCCTCCGCCACAGCCAGACTCACAGACACTCGGTCATACAACCCACACAGCGGTCACTATACATTATCGACTATGCCAGAAAGTGGCCCTGTTAACAATAGTGCACTATTGGCTTAGCATGACGAGATCTTGAATCTTTTTTCCATTCAAGAGACAGAATCATGCACACATAGATAGATAGATAGATAGATAGATAGAGAGAGAGGGAGAGGGAGAGAGAGAGAGAGAGAGAGAGAGAGAGAGAGAGAGAGAGAGAGAGAGAGAGAGAGAGAGAGAGAGAGAGAGAGAGAGAGAGAGAAATCTCAGACTCCGACATGCCGCGTGTTCATGGTCTTCGCTATGTGTAATATTCATGCCTTCTGTTCCTCCCGGTTCCCCATGGCATGATAGTGGGACATGAAAGAGAATCAGGTATCAACATCATCAAATAACAAAGATATATGTCATTCCGTTTTCATTTGTCGTGCTAATCACCCTTACCATTAGATTGGTAATCCCGGTATTAGAGAAGGCGTTCCAGATGGATTAAATAACAGGATACGAGAAATATCAAAACTCACAGGGATGTTTGGCTAACGATTTCCCACTTAAAAAAAAAAAAAAAAAAAAAAAAAATCTAACACTTCCCTTTTCTTCGTATCATTTTTTCCTCAGCTTTATCTTCTCTTTTCTTTCGTAGGGAGTTGCGTGTTCAGCTCTC
>BOPN01001646.1:145000-147500 GCA_017312705.2 Penaeus japonicus
TGGAGAGGAGACGAAAAGAACTAACTTAAAGTTGTAGAGTTGACGAACTATACTGGATAATTCAGTGATTGTTACTATTTCATACATGAATCCAGTTCCACGGGGGCATACGAGGTCATGGATCGTAACGGACCTCACTCAAAACGAGTACAAAAAGGTTGTCAAGCGAATCCTTCAAGTGATATGTCGTAAAATCCTTCCGAAAAGAAAATAATCCTTTTTAAAAATGCTTCATAGAAACCAGAAGAATGCCGCGACCAAAGCGTTCACTGACAAGAAAGTTGAGAAACTCGCAAGCCACAAAAATAACTTAGTAGATGATAAGCTACCCGGATGACAGCTTTGCCCGTGAAGTTTTGCAAATCGGGTCACGGAGCCGAAACTTTGATAAAAGATGAAACATAAATTACAGTTTCCTTCTTTTCGCTTTCGGAAGTACGGGGTATTCTGGGATAGCATTGGGCGGAAATGACCTCGAGATTGTATCAGAGGAATGTTCATATCACCGTATATGCATACAAATATACGGACACACACACACACATACACACACACACATATATATATAAATATAAATATATATATATATATATATATATATATGTATATATATATATATGTATATATATGTATATATATATGTATATATATATATGTATATAAATATATATATATATATATATATATATATATATATATATATATATATATATATATATATACATATATAAGTTTAAATAAGGGCTCATAAGAATGAAGGAGAGAGAAAAGAGATAGATAAGAGAAAGAGAGAAAGAGAGAAAGAGAGAAAGAGAGAAAGAGAGAAAGAGAGAAAGAGAGAAAGAGAGAAAGAGAGAAAGAGAGAGAGAGAGAAAGAGAGAGAGAAAGAGAGAGAGAGAGAGAGAGAGAGAGAGAGAGAGAGAGAGATAGAGAGAAAGAAAGAGAGAGAGAGAGAGAGCAAGGGCTCGAGGGCCTTTGTCACAGTACATATAAACAGACAGGGAACATCTGACAACCTCCACAAAACCTCCGTTCGTGTAATCAATGATTCGCCAACACGAACGCTGAGTCTCCCTGCATTGCCGTAGACCGCAGCTGGTCAGCCTCGAAGCGCGAGTTGTGACTTTTAAATTCGAAAATATCTGTGCGTCTTTAAACCCGTCTTATCTTTCTTATTTATTAATCTTTTTTTCCGTCTCACTAGCTTCTCGAACATTATTTTTGGAAGAATTGTGATATTGTATTATAAAGCTATAACTAAATACGACCCTTGGACTTCTCAGTCGAATGAAACTTTTGATCCTTTTTTCCCATCCACGTAAGTTCTCGAAAAACATTTATACTTTCTTTTCTGACGACGTAGCTGCTGTTCTCTATCTCTTCGAAAAAGAAAGTTTCATTTTTTACTTCGTTTTTTTAAGGAGGTGATTCGTTCATGTTTTATAAAGTTTGGAGTTTTCTCCTTGGAACTTTGGAATGAAATCGACAAGTACGGAAGTTTCGTTCACAAAATGATACCGTAGAGATATTTGGAATTCTAAAGAAAGTACTCGTGAGGTAAATTCTATTCAACATTTATCTAACTTTAGCGTGATAAGACGAAAATTGGAAACACAGATATACAGACATACAGACAGACATATTTACAGATACACACAAACTAAAAGCAGTTCAGCATCTCGGCTCGACTAAAAAAAGAAAAAAATCCTAGGACAAAAAAATAAATCAAATACTTCCAAATCATGATTCGGCCTCGTCCTAATCCAAATCCAAATCCAAATGATAACCGGAACACGAAGGCCTCTCCTGCCCTCCGGACACACGAGTATTCCATCGCTTTCATCGCCAGCAACACCGACTCTCTTGTTCTCGATGAGCCGATTCCGCACAAAACAAATGCCTGTCGAGTGCAACCCCAGGCCCGGCGCCTATCCTGAGGCCGACTACGGCTCCACGTGTGTGTCCTGCAATTGCAGTCTGACCTTAGGCCTCGCGCTTTTATCTGCTCGCCTCCCACTTTGGGCTTTCGGCTAAATGTCGGAGGGACAACGGCTAAATATTTCCTCAATGATTTGCGGAGGTTTTGGAAAGCGAGAGAAAGGGAAAAAGGAAAATGATCCGTATAATTTCGTGGTCTTTATATAAAAAGAAATTAGAAATAAAAGAAATGAGAAACGGTTGTGTGTTTAGAAAGTATTTGACGTTTGGAGACCGCAGCATTCCACACACACAAACACACACACAAACACACACACGACAGCTCACACCTGCATCGTGTGCGGCAAAGCTTCACTGCGACACTCTTGCTCTAGTATAGATTTATATCCGATCTAAAGAGTTCACGATTTGCTATTTCGGAGAAGTTAGACTCGCCTTCTCGGAAACAAGTTAAAAGTTGTCGAAGTATCAAAGAAAAAAGAAAAAAAAAATCACAAACAGCCAAAAAGTCATATGAACACCGCGTCAATACGTCGATAACACTTCCACAATATTGATATTC
>BOPN01001646.1:172500-175000 GCA_017312705.2 Penaeus japonicus
CTATCTCTATCTCTATCTCTATCTCTATCTCTATCTCTATCTCTATCTCTGTCTCTGTCTCTGTCTCTGTCTCAGTCTCAGTCTCAGTCTCTGTCACTGTCTCTGTCTCTGTCTCTATCTCTGTGTCTATCTCTGTCTCTGTCTCTGTCTCTTTCTTTGTCTCTGTCTCTCTCTCTCTCTCTCTCTCTCTCTCTCTCTCTCTCTCTCTCTCTCTCTCTCTCTCTCTCTCTCTCTCTCTTCGTGTGTGCGCGCGTGTGTGTGTGTGTATGCGTGTGCATGCGTGAGTAAATGTACATGTATGTATATGTGTGTCTATGATTTACCAAATGTCAACATAAATTTACCATAACTAAAGAGGCATGAGGGAACATTAGAGACCAACGGCTAATGGCATCACATAATCATTTTGGACTAGGCTGCCTAGGCGTATGATCAGCTAAAGTGTCATTCTCAGCGTCAACCCTGTTTACGGTCCTTCGCCTCGTTTTACTCGTCGTCCTCCTCCTCGTCCTCGTCCTCATCCTCCTCCTCGTCCTCGTCTTCTCATACGACTCGCCAAGGACATTGCACTCGTCCTCTTGCTGCTTTAATCGTGTTTGTCGCCTTGTTTATATCTCAACTTGGAATACGATGATGAAGGAAAAATAGAGTGAGGAAAAAAATGGCCGAAGTTGGGGCTAAGGAGAATAGATAAATAAGAAGAAGTAGGATCGAGATATGAATGAAGAAGTGCCGGAAGAAGAAGAGAAAGGGATGAAAAAAGAAAAAGAAGAAGAAAGGGAACAATGGCGGAGCAAATGATCATGATTTGGGAAAGAGGAAAAAGGTTGTGATCAATACTACCATTATGATAATAACGACTGTGATGCCGGACAGAATTACTTCGATTGGCTGCGAATTTTCATTACCAAAACTAAATACACAAAACAAAAGATATATGCTACTTCCACCCTAAAAAAACAAGCAAGCAAACAAACAAACAAACAAACAAACAAAACAAAAACACAAGATCAACCAAGGAAGCAGCAACAACACCATCAAAAATTCTGGATCATTCGAATACCTTTTCCCCCTCCATTCTTTTCGAGAAAAAAAAAAGACACACGAACGAATAGGACGAAACCCACTTTGGAAATAAACGCATGGTGAAAAATTCAGTTTCAGTCTAATAGGTTGGAAAATGTAAAACGCTGAAACGAATAGAAACTTTAATATACAAAGACGTACCTTTTCTCTCTCTCTCTCTCTCTCTCTCTCTCTCTTTTTGGGTTGAATGCATGAGAGAAGCGGAGTCCTTGCATTTGGAAGAGGAATAGAGAATAGAAAATTGGGATCTCTTACATGGGAGAAACAAACAAGAGGAGGAGGAAAAGAAATGCAAGGGGGATAAAAAGGTGGAAAATACGAAGAGAGAGAGAGAGAGAGAGAGAGAGAGAGAGAGAGAGAGAGAGAGAGAGAGAGAGAGAGAGAGAGAGAGAGAGGGGGCAAAAGGTAAAGCTTTGTCGAACTCGACACAGTCCTCCGTCCCAACTTGCCTTCCTCGATTAGCTTTAGCACTCGTGGTTCAGCTTAACTTCTACACTTTGAACCTCCTGCAACGTAGACATCGAGAAACTTCTTTGGTCTTTACTCACCTACAGAGCCTTCGTAAAGCGAGGGGACGCTGAGACCTTTTTTCTTTCTTTTTTTTTTGTTTCCCTCTCAAGTATTCTTTTTTTCCTCTCTTTTTCTACCCCCCTCCCTCCTTTTTCTGTATTTCTTCTCCTGACTCCCTATTTTTATCTTTCTTTCTTTCTCTCTCCCACTCTATCTATCCTCCTCCATCTCTCTCTCTCGAAGAAGAAGAAGAAGAAATAGAAGTAGAAGAGGAGGAGGAAAGAAGAGAAAAGAAAAATAAGAGAAAGTAAGAAAACGAAAAAGACAAGAAGGAAGAACAAAGAACAAACACACCCTTCCCGAAGCACAGCCTCTACGTCCGGCCCGAGATAGATGCCCTCTGCCAATCCCTAATGGTGCCATGAGTGAGAGCGATGGGGGAGTGAATGGTGCCTCGCTGGACACCCCTGCCCAAAGTGGCTCCGTAGGACAGCATCTTAACCTTCCCACAATGAAAAGCTTTTCCTGTTAGATTTTTTAGATTTTTTTTCCCCTTTTTTTCTGATTGTTTTTTTTACTTCCCTTGTGATTTTAATGTAATGGGTATTTCTATGTCTATATATGTCTATTTATCTATCTATCTGTCTGTTTGTCTGTCTATCTATCTATGTATCTACCTTTCTCCTTTCTCTCGTTCTCTCTCCCTCTCTCTCTCTCTCTCTCTCTCTCTCTCTCTCTCTCTCTCTCTCTCTCTCTCTCTCTCTCTCTCTCTCTCTCTAACATTCTTCTCTCTTCCTATCTATCTACCTACATATATGATTATTCAATTCATCGATCATCCTTATGTATATATGGACACATATGCGTTTACTGATTACCATTCCAAAGATACATCCAGTTCTTA
>BOPN01001646.1:192500-196997 GCA_017312705.2 Penaeus japonicus
ATGATAAAGGTATTCAATTTTTTTTTTTTCATTCAATTCAGTTATTACCTTTGAATACAATTCCTTCATCTTTTGTAGCATTTTTTTGAAAACAGAATATTCGTAATAGCGTTCCTGCACCTACTTTATTCTTTATATCATAGCAAAATAAATTCATCGGCTTCAACAGGCCCTTTATTTCTAAAAGACGAAAGTGAGAAAGAGCGTAAGAACACATTTCCCCGGAAACTATTAGTCGACGAAGCTTCGAAAACAAGAGGTTTCGAACCACGGCCGCAGCGGGACGTCTCAGAGCCGCATTACTCGGAGTCTTAGTCAGTCTTCATCTTCTTGAACGTCAACATGTTGGGCTTCGTCAAAGGAGTGTTTACCGATCAAAGAAATTAAAGCAGACAAAGGGAAAGGAGAAACCTTGCTCTTTGGTCCTATTGTCCGGCGAATCAAAGAGAAAGGTCGGTCCTTCAGTCAAGGCTATTTTTCAAAGACGGAGATCACAACCCCCCACCCCCCACCCACACAACCCCCTACCCACATCCACCCACCTGCCTTCCCCAGCTCCTCTCCTGATCTACTCACTACCCCTCCTCCTCCTCCCCCTCCCCACCTACCCTTCCCCACTCTCCCTGAACATAAGATATTTAAAGACGAGTAGAACCTCTTCCGTTTTCTATAAGGCTTTAAAAAAATACATGTTAAAGGCTGTAACATATGAGCATATTCAAAAACATATTTGGTCTGTGTGTTGACAACTGGTGCTATACACGAGCGTCTACGAAGGAATTTGCATTATGATAACAAAACTTTTTTTCGAGTTTATCTT
Source organism: Penaeus japonicus (assembly GCA_017312705.2). Lineage (NCBI taxonomy): Eukaryota > Metazoa > Arthropoda > Malacostraca > Decapoda > Penaeidae > Penaeus > Penaeus japonicus. Next base: position 193,321 of record BOPN01001646.1, read on the forward strand.
TGATGAATATTATTATAACTTTGAGAACTCTTTTCTTTATACGCATGAAAGTTCCATCGTCTATCGTTGTCCTGTTCTTGTTTTCTTCCAGTCTCGGGTTAAGAAACCGGCGTCGGCTCAGAACGCTTCAGCGGGTCCTATGTTTTCTTGATAACTGTTATCAAAAACAGAAATATTGTAAATTCTAAGCAAAGGTGAATGTTCTACATCAATCATCACTCACACACACACAAACACACGCATACACGCACGCACACACATGCACACATACACATGCACACACACACACACATACACATACACACACACACACACACACACACACATATACACATATATGTATGTATGTATCCTTTAACATATACGTGTACACATTCACCCATCTAAATATGACAACAAAACAATCCCCTGGAAAGGTAAAGGAATTTTAAATGCCATTCGCAATCATCATTTCAAATGTAAAAACTCGCGCCCCATCGACACGGAGCAAAAAGCAGCAGTAATATTTTTTCTTCACACACTAAATGTCAAATGAAGTCCTGTATCAATCAGTCTAATGAGAGTGAGTTTATAATTTAACGCATAGCAGCACTCAAGTCAGTTAAATCAACACCCGCTCTACAGCTTTCGTTTAGAGTTTGAATTATCGCAGTTCCGAATCGAGCCAACAGCATAAATGTCTTGTACTTGATTCTTTTCTTGTGTATATTTTTCACTTTTATGAATTGCAACAGTTCTAAAGCTTTCATCGAGTACTTTGTGTCTGACAGGATATGAATTATGTAAATTCAATATGAACTTTTATAGTTTCAGAATATTGTATTCCACTACGCTAAGGGTTGACTGAATGACAAAAATGAAGGCTGGCCAGCAACCTCTACCAAGATTTCTTACTTCATCTTAATTTGAGAAATAATGAATGAAAATGATATGATGATTTCATGTTCCTTGCTGTGAGAGATTTAAGGGTGAAATTCCTGGAAAATAACCAAACAACCAAAAGTGAGAAATATCGATTAACAGATGGGAACGAGCGTGTTGTAAATGGGATTGGCAATTAACTGATTTCACACATTTTTAATAGAAAATGGGTGAAATCTGTTAATTGTCTGTGATCTGTGATTCCATGATTTCATTTTTCACTTGTTTCGATTTGGACTTCTGCAATCCCCGCGTAAAAAAACACATTAGTTGAGCCTTTTCGGTGACTAAAGAGTCGCCTATTAGAGTTTGTTACAGCTGCTTCAGATTCGCGTCAACATGGCGGACACAGAATTTATTTTGAGGCAATCCGGTATCATCTTATTTTTCATGCCTTTGCTGTTCAATTCTTGATTACGACTGATATTGATGTCGGTACTATTATTTGAAAATAATTACCATTGATTATGAATATTGGAAATTATTCATACAATCATGGTAATTAAGATCAACGTCATTAAAATGCCATCATTATCAGCAATATTATAAACACATTTAATAATATGCATTAATAACGACTCTTTAAATACTGACATCGTGTTTGTACTCAGAGACAATTTAAACGTAATTATGCACATGAACAAATATCATTTCCGATTTCGTTCGCGGAAATTAGGACTCGTTTTGGGGGAGGTCGGAGCTCGCTAATGAGAGATGATTCTGAATTAAAAAAAAAAAAAAAAAAAAAAAAAGTTTGTCGCTAATCTATTAATTTTTCGTCCGTAGGTGTGTTTTCATCATTTTTTCTCGGGTGCCGAATATTGCAAGGTAAATGATTGCGAGGATTACACTTCTTTTGACAGAGGTGGAATGTCATTGTCACTCTGCAAGCAACAATATCAACACGCGAAGCTCATATCGATCCGGTATCTTCGTTACCTTTAAGGGTCTCCTTAAGGGAATTCATCTGTTTGGTATACATTTCGCAATTTCTTCTGTTTTGTTGTATACAGCACAGGCTTCTTATAGCGTATTATCGATGATTACTTTAAATGAGTACATTGCATAATGGAAGTGTAAGAAAAGATTTACTCAATTGATAATGATATTGGAACTATCTTTCCAAAGCACTGATTCCAGTATTGCAAAATTATTAATATTACATAAAGTTAAATCAGCATATGAACCACTTCTTCATTTACTTTCTCTCATTAGACTTTTCACTGCTCTTTTTATCTATCCTCTCTAAAACTAGTACAAACTTCTTTATGAAAACTGCATGTGAAGACGCAGTGACATCAGCGCGGGCGGAACCAAAGGATAGTGGGTGGGAGTGGAAGGAGAGGGGATGGGGCGTGGCATAGTATTATTTGGAGCAAGACGGATCCCGTTACTGCTCGGGGCTCCTGCACCATCAGAATACAGGAGGACTTGTATGTTCTCCTGTCGTCTTGAGGCAATCTTCATGATGTCTTTCTTGAAAAGCCACACCAACATACACTCGCAGAGAGAGAGAGAGAGAGAGAGAGAGAGAGAGAGAGAGAGAGAGAGAGAGAGAGAGAGAGAGAGAGAGAGAGAGAGAGAGAGAGAGAGAGTGAGTTTGCTCCGTTTGGTGATCACTCACATTTGCTTCCTGGTAGGTGCATTGGAACCAGCTTAAGGTTTTGCATGGCTTATTGGGGTTCAAGGGACCACAAAGCGCCTGGTGGTGCCAAGACTGCAAAAGGTAGAACTAGCTGAGTGATCTTGTCTGGGCGGGCGAGGCCAGGTGGAAATGTAGTTCCTACGGTCGCGGAGAGAAGACCTAGCCCGGAGGCCAGGTAAGATTTAATTTCTAGATGTAAAGACATAATGGATTACACCCTCAGTCATCATACAACATCTGAACATGTAAACACACATACACTGTCTTCCATCTTATACAGACAAGCACGCACACCATTCACTCGCACTCGCTCACACACGAAAAGGCAGGTCACATGCATGACAGAAATAGAGATTCTGCGCTTTCACAGCCAAACTCTGGAGACGCATTGAGGTTGTGTCAGCCCTTTATCCTGGAGACCACATGACGCTACCTGATATAGTGTCGCATACATCCTGCTCCTGTGTGTGTCTGAATGCCTGTCTCTCGCTGTCCGATAAGCGAGACCGCGCGTTTCTCTTTTACTAAATACAATTTTTAGCGTGGCAGGTGGTCAGGGTTTGCAGATGCGACTCTCGTTTTACATGCAAGCACTTACAACACACACGCGCGTGCACGTGATAGTGAGATAGAGGGAGAGGGAGAGGAAGAGAGACGGGGAGATAAATAGAGAGAAAGAGAGACTGAGAGAGAGAGAGAGAGAGAGAGAGAGAGAGAGAGAGAGAGAGAGAGAGAGAGAGAGAGAGAGAGAGAGAGAGAGAGAGAGAGAGAGAGAGAGAGAGAGAGCGAACAAGTCCTCAACACCCAAATATCTCCCAGTATAGAGTGTCAGGCATCTATACGAACTTAACCAATAACAAGAACCTCCACGCCAGCTCGTGTTCCAACGCTCTCTCCTTCTTGTGTGATGATGATGGTGAGGAAATGGATCTGGGTAGTAAAAGGGCAAAGGGCTAAGAGCTGAGAAGAAAACTTTGTTGACAGAATGATAAAGAAAATTGGAAAGGATATCTTTTTCCACGGGCTGCTTGATGATCGTAAACACACAGATATATATATGTATATATATATATATATATATATATATATATATATATATATATATATATAT
>BOPN01001646.1:200700-205700 GCA_017312705.2 Penaeus japonicus
AGAGAGAGAGGGAGAGAGAGAGAGAGAGAGAGAGAGAGAGAGAGAGAGAGAAGAGAGAGAGGAAGAAGAGAGAAGAGAGAGAGAGAGAGAGAGAGAGAGAGAGAGAGAGAGATGGGAGAGAGAAGAGAAGAGAAGAGAGAGAGGGAGAAGAGAGAGAGAGAGAGAGAGAGAGAGAGAGAGAGAGAGAGAGAGAGAGAGAGAGAGAGAGAGAGAGAGCATGTAATCATGAGCATCACAGACGGAGATAACGAGCGGGGGAAACTCATGCGACAATGAATAAGGGGAGAGACACAGGAATAAATGCTGACAAATGAAATCCACACAGAAGGGGTAACAACAAGCAAATGCCTGATGAAGATAGAGATGGAGGGAAGGGGAGGAGAGAATGTTGCGATAATGATAATGTCCGTAAATGCAACATTTGCGTGGAGGCGCATCGACGCTTGGATGAGGCAGCAAAGCAAAAGGAATGGAAAAGAGGGAAGAGGGAGAATGAAAGCATCAGAGAGAAAGAGAGACAGAGATAAGTAGAAATTTACAAAAGGTACGGGTAGCTAAAAAAGATAGATTGAAATGTGCAGACATGGCTGGATATTTTGATAGAAGAAGAGAGAAGAGAACAGGTAGACAGGGAGACTAACAAATATATAGTTAGGTTGGTAGATGCTTGTATAGATGGAAATATAAATGGAGAGACAAACTGTCAAGAAAGCGTTCATCATTTAATTATAATCTCTCTCTCTCTCTCTCTCTCTCTCTCTCTCTCTCTCTTTCTTTCTCTCTCTCTCTCTCTCTCTCTCTCTCTCTCTCTCTCTCTCTCTCTCTCTCTCTCTCTCTCTCTCTCTCTCTCTCTCTCTCTCTCTCTCTCTCTCTCTCTCTCTCTCTCTCTTTCTCCCTCTCCAGTGTTCATATGCTACATATGGAAGATGAGAGCTTGACACATGCTCCTTCTGATGAGAATGACAGCTAATTCTTTCGCTCATCCCAGTTTCATCGTCACAGAAAATTGAATGTGAATCCGGAGAGCAATTCGGGATGATATTTGTATTGTAGAAGAGAAGGTATTGTATGCAACCCTGGGAAACAGAACTAAGATGTACAAGATGCAGACGAAGTTGCATGGAATTGGATTCTCCTTGAAGAGACGTCTTTGTGTTATCAAACAGAAAAAATAACAGACAGGAAAAAAAGGGGAAGGTAGGAGAGTAAGGAAAAAGAATGAATAAAAAAAAAAAACTCATGAAATGTTATGAAACAGTGAAATAGAAGTATGACAGACGTGAAAAAATGTGCATACGGTCTGTGGCATCTCTGGTGTATTTCTAAATATGATGTAAGATGTTTTTCTAAGGAACGAAAAAAACTGAAAATATATATATATCCATGCAGACACCTGGTATCAATACCCCAGGTGCAAGAGAGGCCTGGGTGAAATGATGTGGGCAGAAAATGAAGAAAAAGGAGATAGGATGAGTCGACCGGGATAAAAAAGATATTGGATAAGAAAGCAAAGAAAATAGGAAGATATATAAGATAAAAACATTTGCACTCGTGATCCGACACAAACGAATACATCCATATCAGGAAAAAAATATATAGAGAGAAAAAGAAGAAGAAGTAAACTTGTTATATAATATTAATTACAAAGACCAAAAACCAATAGCAGAAACAAAAATCATGAGATAAATGCATAGGATAAACATAAAAATCAAGAAAATATAAATGAACAAATACACCCAACAAAATAGTAGCAAACACAGTGAGAGCTGATGTCATTCCGACGTCCACGCACAGTAGCTGGGGCGAAGAAGACATTTCCTGAGAGAGAATGTTATGAAACCAAAGACTGTTGTGGCCGGGAAGGGACAGAGATACGGCGAAAGCCTGGGGTGCAATGGGCCGCCTTGGGTACAAAGAGGATGGGTGGGGAAGAAGCAGAGAGAGGCAGGAAGGAAGTAGATGATGAAGAAGAAGAAGAAGAAGAAGAAGAAGAAGAAGAAGAAGAAGAAGTATAAGGAGAAAGATGAAATAAATGGAGAGGTAAATAGATAAATAGATAGATTGAGATAGAAAGAGAGAAAGAAAGAGAGAGAGAGAAAGAGGGGGGCAGACAGACAAACTGAGACAGAGAGAAGTATGTATATGTATATATATGCATATACATAAACATGTATGTACACACACACACACACACACACACATACACACACACACACACACACACACACACACGTGTGTGTGTGTGTGTGTGTGTGTGTATTTATATACACATACATATATCCACAGCACGCATCCTCTCACCGCCATCCAGCTCGAACGAATGTTTTTCCTCCTCAGCCATTTGCGTACCTTATAAACTTTTGAAAGCCATTTACTTGATCACCCATAAGAAAGTTTGTCGGGAGAGTCCCTCTTTTTCCCCCGTCCTCCTTATTCGAGTTTAAATATAGAAGCAAATTTCCAGGAATATTTGGAAGTACCTGGTTGTATAACATGAAAGCTTTATGATATTTTTCTTTTGAATTCGGTTATGGTAATGATCTTGTAACATAATACTGTTTCTACACAAATTCACACGCAATTACACACACGCACACACCAAATGCCGCCAAAGTGTTACTGTGATATAATTATAGTCTTATAAAAGTACCAGTAGCATTATACATGTATTTCCTTTGTTTGTATGTCACTATACACTTAATTATATTATCATAGATTATTGGATTCTTTTGATCTAATGTGGCATGCTCTGTGTAGCACGAGAATATATGGCTTTCTGCATATGAGACGTGTTGTATCACTCGTGGAATGTTGGCACCAGAGGCCTTTTTGTTGCTCCACGTGACAGGGGCGGGAATGAGACCCTCTCTTTATTTTGTGCTCCAGCTCGTTATTAAAGAACCTATATTTAACTTAACGGTGTGTTTACTTCAAGCCGTCGATTGTGCATTCGTGGAAAGAAATGACAATCCTTAAGAAAACATACGCTCGTCATCTTTGCTAGATATGAATACACAAACAAATATGCAGTTGGACACACCATACGAATCATGAAATAACTCAATCTTAAAAATCCATTATTCAATCTTTTTGCATGAGTCTTACATAAGACTACATCTCTGTATAACTATATGGTTACGCTTTCCCAATGCACAGTACTTTCTAAACATGATGTATAGCCAAGTTAACTATTTGATAGCTATCTATTACGATACTATGATAGACTAACAACCCTGGATAACTTATCTCCTCATTCACATTTTTTACTTACTATTATACAGTAGATAAAACAAACTCATTGGTGTTGTAGACAAAAGTGTTGAACAGAAATGCTGATCTCGTGTTCATCTCACGTAAATAGACAGAGTTTTTTCCTCCATTCCCTTGCAATTAAGAGTGCAATGGGAGTGTGCAAAACAGGAACAGAGGCGGTGCAAGAGGAAAATGTTTCTGCTCTTAGTCTCCGGGTTAAGAAAAAGAAAAAGAAAAAAAATAGAGGGGGGAAAAGTGTTATATAAGAGATTGGTGCTCTTACCCTTGAATAAGAAAGCAACAATCTTGCGAAGTAGGAGTTCAGTGTTAAAAAGGAAAGAAACAAGAGAGATATAAAATGAAATATAAATATAAGGGGGAAGGCGGAGTTAGAGAAATGCCCCGACCAAAGACGCAAGGAGTCTCCAAAGGCGACACAAATACACGTGGAAAGCCAAGGAAGTCTAGACAGGGGTATTGAGGTGGGAATTCGAAATAAATGCGGGAACAGGGGGACCATTTTTTCCTTCTTTGTCTCATGAAAAACATTTTATTACGATCTAAAAGGGGAAATGAAGGAAAAAGAAAGAATGAAAAGTACTGTAAAGAGCATTTTGAAATGTCCAGAATGGAGTTTCAAAGAATGAATGAGAGAGAGAGAGAGAGAGAGAGAGAGAGAGAGAGAGAGAGAGAGAGAGAGAGAGAGAGAGAGGGGGGGGGAGAGAGCTCATAATTGCATATATATATATATATATATATATATATATATATATATATATATATATATATGTATATATACATATATATATATATATATATATATATATATATATATATATATATATATATATATATATATATATGTATATATATATATATATATATATATATATATATATATATATATATATATATATATATATATATAAAGAAAACGAAAATTACCATCTACAAAAAACAGCTACCTCTAAAAAAGGGTTGAAATCCCTGCCTGCCGAAGCGCCGACATGAGAGAGACATGAGCTCCATCAAGAGCCACATGGACCGCAAAATGCCCTCAGCAACATGCACCATGAAGACCCGTGCCTTCTGGGCCATTCCTTTCTCTGGAGAAAATGAGACGCCGCGTCGTTGCCCGCCAATACTTTCGCATAACTGCTAAACACGAGCCGGGAAAAAAATGTCGAAGAGGAGCTCTGAACAGTCTGATTTCTTTTTCTTTCTTTCTTTCTTATCTATCTGCTTATATATATATATATATATATATATATATATATATATATATATATATATATATATATATATATAAATATATATACACGCACATACACACACATTCTACTCTATCTGGTTGTCTCTCTCTTTTACCTTTAAAGTCTCTCTTCTCTTTGGTTTATGGTTTTCTTCCTTTTTCAAATATATTAATCTACATGAAAGGTCTCCACTGTCCTTTGAAAATCAGAAAAAAACGTTGGATCTTTCACTCTTGCTCTTTTCCTCTCTCTCTAACCTCCACCCCCCCCCCCCTCCTCCGTTCCCTTTCCACAAACCATTCTCTCTCGCTCTCTACACACCCCTTTCGGTCACTCTCTCTCACTCTTCCTTCCTTTCCCCTCAACTTGCCTTGCTCTTTCCTATCCGTAGGAAGCATCCACAAAAAAGTTCAATAACGTCTTTCGGAACCCAAATAGATAAATAAAAGTTCTCCTCCAGTTCTAAGGCCTGAAGTATTATACATAACGTGTGTC
>BOPN01001646.1:220700-225700 GCA_017312705.2 Penaeus japonicus
AACTACGCATCTCATTATGGATATGTACTAAAACCTAAATACGAGAGAGAAAGAGAGAGAGAGAGAGAGAGAGAGAGAGAGAGAGAGAGAGAGAGAGAGAGAGAGAGAGAGAGAGAGAGAGAGAGAGAGAGAGGGGAGGGAGATGGGAACCCCTCTGGCGTGTTCATGACTGGAAAAGTGGACCTCAACCCTTGCATCTTCAAGGTGATAAACGCGTTTATTCTCGCAATCCTTTGGCGGCGGAGAGAGGGAAAAAAAGGCCTTCTCTTTTGTGTTCTCGTGAGGAAGAAAGTGTTTGTTCGTGAAGACTCATAATTCCTCACTCGCTTAAAATGCAGTGTGGTCATTCTCTTTTCTCGTTAGTGTTCCTTATTGGGTGATTATTGACATTTGAGTGGGAAATTAAGGTTTACACATCCCCAATAATCACTGAAACAAGAGATGCACAAGTCACCGTTGTAATACCGACTTGGGAAAGGTATTTAGACTAGTAATACGTGTTAATAACAATTCCTTCCCTTGTCATCAACACTGTTCAACTGTTCTGGAGTTTGTAATGATGATGCAGCCACCTGAGTGACAATGGATTCCAAAGTTGCTGAACAGGAATTAATGCCATCGCCGTATTCCAGTCTTTATTAATATGTATATATTTTCAATATTTTGAAAACTAACTGCGTGGATACTTCATTTTTGAGTGTTTCTCATTAAGGTACGCACACCTCATTAAGCGTCCCCAGGTTTGAAGATTTTTCGCCCCTTTTCTTTATGATTTTTTTTTTTTTTTTTTTTGAAACAACGTAAAGGATAATTCGCTATAATCCAACAATTGTGATGGGATTATTCAAAAGCACCAGATATATATGTTAGTAATTTGTACATTACCTTATCTTATTTACTTATTTTGAAAAAAACAAAACAAAAATGTTGAAGAAAAATCTCTAAATGCCGTATTCCTTTTAATAATCTCCCCTCCCTCAATTTCTCTCTCTCTCTCTCTCTCTCTCTCTCTATCTATCTATCTATCTCTCTCTCTCTCTCTCTCTCTCTCTCTCTCTCTCTCTCTCTCTCTCTCTCTCTCTCTCTCTCTCTCTCTCTCTCTCTCTCTCTCTCTCTCTCTCTCTCTCTCTCTCTCTCTCTCTCTCTCTCTCTCTCTCTCTCTCTCTCTCTCTCTCTCTCTCTCTCTCTCTCTCTCTCTCTCTCTCTCTCTCTCTCTCTCTCTCTCTCTCTCTCTCTCTCTTTCTGTCTCCCTCTCCCTCTCACTCTCTGTCTCTCTTTCTCTCTCGACATCTGTCTCTTTCTCTCAATTTTCTCTCTTCATATCTACTTACTATCCCTATGTATGTATCACACCGAAATAAAACTTTTCTTAGACCACCTTACTTAGATGCGCTGAACTTACGAATCCCTTTAGCCAACTCCACATACGTCTCGGCGCACACTCACCTGGAAAGCGGAAGAGAAATCAAAGTTAACATAGAAGTTCAAACATATAAATATATATATACACAAAATCAGTGAGAATAAAGCACATTTCTTATCGTAGTGAAAATATATATTTCAAAGCCGATATTTATGAAACACAATAGAAAGAAAAGAAAGAAAGAAAGAACAAAAGCATTATTAATCTTCTGGAAAATGCGAAAGGGGAAAAAAATAGAAAAATGCCTTAATCATAAATGCCATTTCTCTAATTTCCCCGGCGACGGATCCTTTGCAAATCTCTCCCAAAGCGTAGGAGAGATAAAGGTAGATAGATAGATAGCATGTGCGTGTGTGTGAGAGAGAAGGGTAGACAGATAGATAGAGAGGTAGATAGAAAAAAAGAAAAAAAAGAAAAGAAAGAAAAAAAAAAAAAAAAAAAAAAATATATATATATATATTTATATATATATATATATATATATATATATATATATATATATATATATATATATATATATATATATAGAGAGAGAGAGAGAGAGAGAGAGAGAGAGAGAGAGATGAAACACGGCATTGCACAAAGGGGAATTGTCTCTTTATTTTGCACGAGCCGAACATGTCAACACTAGACGACAAAAGCATCACTGAAGAGACAAGAATTATTAAAAAGACAACTAAGAAAAAAGGAAAAGGAAAAGAAAGTCGAAGATATATTTTTTTCGAGTTTGCATGTCGGGAAAACATCTTTGAAATTAGATGTTAGACAGAGAGAGAGAGAGAGAGAGAGAGAGAGAGAGAGAGAGAGAGAGAGAGAGAGAGAGAGAGAGAGAGAGAGAGAGAGAGAATCGGGAGGGGAAGGGGGGTAGAAAGAAAAATACCGGTGTAGTTCCCTCCTCAATACACAGGTCCTAAATTACCTCTCTCTCCCCTCCCTTCTCTCCTTTCTCTTTCCCTCCCGCCTCCCTTCCACCTTCCGTATCCCTCTTTCCTTCTTCCTCTCTCCCTTCTTCTTCCTCCCCTCTACTCTCCTTACTCCTCCCTTCTCCCTCTTTCCTCCTCCTATCTCCCCTTCTTCCTCCTCCCTTCCCCTCTCCTTCCTCCTCCCCTCCCCTTCCTCCTCCCATCTCCCTCCTCTCCTCCTATCCTCTCCTCTCCCTTTCCCCGTCCCTCTTCCTCTCATCTTCTCCTCCCCCCTTCTCCTTGTTGTCTATCTACATCCCTGCATCTCCTCTCTTCCTGCCTGTTTGCTTCCTCTCCACTCCGCCCGGTCATGCAAGCCCTTAATCTCCAAGGACTGTTCGTTTAATGCACTTCTTACGATCCACTTCCGGACTTTAATAGTCTTTAATCCTGACCCTTGGTAGCTCAACATCGTTCGTCTTGGTGTAATCGTATTAAATTTCCTTTTCTTCTCTCTACCTTCTCTTTTTTTGTGTTGTGTTTGTTTTTTAAAAGAAATGTATTCATTTTTTTCGTGGTTGATTTATTTTTCTTTGATTTCTTTCATTAAGCTATTTTGATCCTGTTCCTCTCTTTTTTTCAGATTTCCTAATTTTGATTACATGATCTCTCTCTCTCTCTCTCTCTCTCTCTCTCTCTCTCTCTCTCTCTCTCTCTCTCTCTCTCTCTCTCTCTCTCTCTCTCTCTCTCTCTCTCTCTCTCTCTCTCTCTCTCTAACTCGATCATTTTCTTTTTAATTGAACTGATTTTCCAGCATTTTTTTTTGTCCTTTCAAGATATTTGTTGTTCTGTTCCTTTTTTTTCTTTATTAGATTTTTTCTTTGCTCCTTGTATTCATTTTTTATATATAGAATGCTCTTTTTTTGTTATAAGTTTCCTCTTTTTTCCTGCATTTTTGTTTTGTTTTACTCTTAGTTCACATCTGTTTTCCTTTTCTTTTCATGTACTACTTTTTCCTTTTTTTCTATTTTGTTTCTCTTTTATTTTTATCTTTTAATGAAATTCTCCCTCCCCCCTTACCACCCTCCTCTTACTTTTTTTTTCTGTTTTACTCAATTTGAAATTAACGTGGATTAGTCAAGGGAATTACTTTCGTTTATTTACTGTAACGTGATCGTGATTTCAGAGAAAAAAAATGCATTCTTTATTTTTCAATAAACTTATTTTTTCGTTTTTAGATAAATTGGACAGTCAAAATATAGTGTTTATTGCTTTTAAAGTAAATAGGTGTAGTGTTTGTTTGTTTGCTTTTCTTTTGTTTTCTCGTTTGTTCCGTGTTGTATTGTGGGGTTAAAGAAAAGAGGAATGACTATGAACAATCCCAAACAATGTGGTATATATTTCTTTACATACCCAAAGATTAAGATAAAAAGTGTTTGTTGCTGTTATATGTACTGTATCAAGTACTTTACAATCAGCTAAAGAAATTTCTAAAATTTCCATGGTATTTTTCGAACTAATTGTGAAAGTGGGACACTGGCTATATAAAAGAAGTAAAGAGATGGCCATTTTCTAAAGGAACATTTACATACACTAAGCACTCTATATAAAGAAAAAGAAAAAAAGTCACCAATCCTCATCTAATTCGATATTTACTTTCATTCGCAAATTCAATTTCCTCTCGTCAAAGAAATTGCTCCTCTATGATGAATACTAATGAAGTCTATATAACACATCTTTTTGATGAGGGGCTTGTTAAGATATCAATAAACAATAATATATTTTCCTTTTTATCTGCTTATTTCTGAAATATTTCGTCTCCATTTCTCGACAATCCATAAATAAAAAAAGGTAAAAAAAGTGTCCTCATGCAGCTTCATGAAAGCTGAAAGTTCTTTTGACTTCATTCCTTAATAGTTTAACGAAGCTGAAGTTATGATTCCGAATATCTCTTCCGTAAAGCAAAACTTTATTCGATTTTCTCCCTTTGGCTTTGCACACGAACATTTTGCCCAATTCTATCACATCCAAAACTATATTTTCCACTTTGGTATGTCGCCAGAGTACAGACATTTTAGTTTTTTTTCTTTGTATATATATATATATATATATATATATATATATATATATATATATATATATATATATATACACACACACACCAAACTACCTAAATCACACTATCAGTAACACCCATAACTAGAAGCACATGAAAAACACGAACAATAACAAGAGAACAAACAAATGATAGTAGAAATGGCCAAAATGCATAAATTCCTGAGGGAACCAAACCCAAGGGAAGTTAACACAGGCCCCTAAACAAGCAAGCACGACGCCCGTGTTTACGACAACCCTGCTAAACAAATGGAAGTTCTGGCGGAACGTGGGAACTCCTTGTGTTTTATTGCCATTTTTTTTTTTTTTTTTTGTCTTCGATGTCGCATCGGGTGGGGGTGGGGGGTGGGGGTGGGGCCTTGCTGTGTGTGTGTTTTCTTTGCAGTCGTTCAGAGAAGACAGTTTTGAATCGATATAGATATTTCACGACGCATTTTCATTCTCTTTTTTTGTTTGTTTGTTTGCTTTTCTTTTGTTTTCTCGTTTGTTCCGTGTTGTATTGTGGGGTTAAAGAAAAGAGGAATGACTATGAACAATCCCAAACAATGTGGTATATATTT
>BOPN01001646.1:240700-248200 GCA_017312705.2 Penaeus japonicus
CGCCCTCTGCACAATACCCAACCACCACCCTCTACCCACAACCACCTATCATCTGCCATCATCTCCAACCATTCACCCACAACCCTTTCCCTTCTACCCCCTCCCTTCCCCCAACCGTCAACCTCTACCCAACCCTTTCTCTTTATCTTCCATCCTTTATTCGCATCCTTCAAGATCAACCCAAAGGCCTACCCACTAGCACTCACATCCTATCCCTCACGCCAACCAGTACCCCCACACACCCCACTCCTCGCCCACCAAGCACCCACATCTTCCCACTCCTCATTCACTACCCCCCCAACTACCCCCCCCCCCCCCACCTCTCATCCATCAGGCACCCACATTCCCCAACACCTCACTCACTAGCGCCCCACTCCCCTACTCCCCATCCACCTCTCACCCCCCAAGAACCCCCCACCCACCCCATCACACCTCATCTACCAGCCCCTCCCCTCCCTCCCCTTCCCCCAGACCAATCCTCCCCCCTCCTCCCCAGACCGATCCTCCCCCCTCCTCCCCAGACCAATCCCCCCCGTAGCCCCCAGCCTCGGCTCCGGCGCGTCACCCTTGACTTCCAAGCGCCATCACATTCCCGGCCGTCAAATGCCTGGGCGCTGAAGGCTCGGCACGATCCCCCGCTCAACATGCTGGTCATATCTGCATGAAAAATGACGCTGGAAAATGCGAGGAGAGGGATTGGGGTTGGTGGCTGGGTGGGGGTAGTTGGGTAGGGGTGGAGGGTGTAGGATTGGTGAGGTTTGAGCGCGGGGGGGAGAGGGGAGGGGAGAGGGGCTTGCACTTCTTGGCCTATTTTGTTTTGTTCTGTTTTTCTCCTGCCTTTCCGTTGGAGTTTCCTTCTATTTCACCTTTTCGTTTTGGGGTTCTTCGTGTAGTACACATGAACACTTAAGTACACGTATTTCAATCTCTCTCTCTCTCTCTCTTATTTCCTCCCCTTCTCTCTATCTATCTATTGATCAATCGATCGATCTGCCTACCTATCTGTTTATCTACCCATCCATATATCAATTTACTAATCTGACCATCTATAAACCATCTAAATTGTTATATACGTATCCATCATCGATCTATATGTTTATCTATCTACTCTCTCTCTCTCTCTCTCTCTCTCTCTCTCTCTCTCTCTCTCTCTCTCTCTCTCTCTCTCTCTCTCTCTCTCTCTCTCTCTCTCTCTCTCTCTCTCTCTCTCTCTCTCTCCAGTTGACCTAACATGAATAGTGAGTAGACGTGCTCTCTCGTTCCTCCTGTGACCTATCGATGTCTTTGTCTGACCTGGCAGAGCATCCAACAGGACTACCCGAGCTACGATCTCTGTCGTGAGCCAGTGTGTGTTTTGGCAGTGCTCATATACTGATATATTAATTATAATCATGGAAAGACTTATATATCTAACGTGATAAAAAGTTAATAGAATCAAAACCAATGTGAAAACAGTAGGGCACAGGTCATGAACAAGTGAGGTCAGGTCTCACTATATGTTGACTGGCCATGGCTTCAGCAAACAATGTGCGTAGAAGGATTTTCTGCTGTGACAGAAATGGGCAATGGGCGGGTGGTCACACGGTGCGGGTGAATCAACTGTTTTGTGATCAGTTTTCAAAACAATTATGGCGACAAGGCGTGCTTGGCTATAGCGGTGCATTTTTTAACTTCGTTGGTGGGTGCAAAGGATTTGAAATAAAGAAAAAAAATTACACACTCGCTCTAGGTTAACAAGGAGGGAAGAGGAGAGTGTTTTCCAAAATTTAATGCAAGAATATAACGCTTGGAGGATCATCAAGGATTTCATGATTTCCTTCGAATGAGTAGGAGTCCTTTTCAAGAATTGCAACAATTGGTGATACCCCTCGTATGCAAGATGGACACGAAAGTTCCATCGCTTTCTCTAAAGGGTAAACGGTGTTCTGCATGTGCCACGGAATATTCTCCAAGACAGCTCCCAAAACTTAAATATGGCGCATTCATGTAAACAATAATGACGTCATGAATACACCGAAACAAAATCAATAGAAATATCAAGAATACTAAAATATATATGAAGAAAATTCATAACATCAGCAAATATTCTTACTTATTTTGAAAATTGTTTTCGTACAATAAACGTTACGCATATAATTCATAAGGATGCAAAGAATCTACTTGCACTAGAGTCTCTCATACGTCCATTTCCATTCACAGATTCCGAACGATACTTTGCGTGAGCGACCTGACCATGAAGCGGAGCGAATTTGCTCGTGGAAACTGCTCATGAGGCCACTGCTGACATCACTGCTGTCTGAAAAGTCTCGTGTGACCGCACCTTAATGAGGAGCTTCTTGCACAAATAACCGTAGGAGCAGCAAAAGTTCTAGAAAAAGAAATAGGAAAAAGACGATATACCAATGTGATTGTTTTTGATGCCTCAAGGGAAATCTAAACAAATGAAATCATAGAATTTAATGAGACAATCATACATGCTAAACGCGTTATGATGAACGGAATGAGGACATAGAAAATAATCATTACGGACGAGGGGCAAACAATGCCCAACTTCATAAAGATTGTCGGAGGAATGGCATTCAAATGTGCCTTCTTCAAATCGCTCACCTCATTTTGCTCAACTTGTTTAAAATGGGATCATAGACCACGGGCATGTTCTCGTGACATGCCTCGTCGCAGGTATTGCGCTATGCACACGGAAGTTCATTATGCGCCGAGAAGGAAGCTGAGGGAAAAACTATCCATAGAAAATATGTAAACTGTCGTCTTGCGTATAAAGCAAATTCGTCATTGTGCGCATATTTCCCGAAAGACAGGAAGATTAAACGCAGAAAAAAGCGAGTGGTTGCGCTTCGCTCCATCACCTTAGTGACGAGGCTGAGTCCCCAAGACTAGCTAGGAGGACATGTGTATCTACACAAAATGCCCCTCCGCTTTTTATCCCTTCAGTGCCAGCAGTGGGACCATTTACAGCACAGGCTCACATTGCAACTCCAGAAGAAGCACCAGCTTTAGTTGCAACCACAGAACCAGCACCAGCTGCAGTAACCTCTCCAGCAGCAACATCAGCTGCAGCTGCAGCTCTAAGAGCAGCGCCAGCTCCATCCAGCCAGCGACGAGCCACACAAGAGTCGCCTTCAGAAATTGAAAACGGAGACCTGCGCCAAATGCTGATGCAGAAGATCGAACAAATGATGGCCATGATGCAGTACCAAATTGCACTGTAAATTCATTTTCAAGAAAGAATGTCTACACTCCACCTTGATCAATAATATCAATGTCCGACTAGATATGATATATATAAAAGGCAAGCACTTAAGTGCAGCCCTTCAGGCATGTATACATTTAATGTCTGACTGTGGCCCTTTTAAATTACTAAAGGTTCAGCCAATTCGGGTAGAAATTGTTGTCTTCCCCTGGCTTTTTGCAGGGCATGTATATTGTTCTGTAAAAAAAATCAATCATTCAATCAATCTATCTCTCACTCACTGCCTCTATCTCTCTCATTCTCAACCCCCATTTCTCTCTTTATCCCCCCTCCCTCTCTCTCTCTCTCTCTCTCTCTCTTCATCATCATCTTCTTCTATTAATATATCTAAAAAGAAAGCAAAGATACGCGTACACACCTTGAAAAGCATTTCCTTTCTCTCCAGGTCCCTTTGCCTCTCCCAATATCGAAATAATGCTAGGAATACTACCAAAGACGAGAGTGAGAGAGAGAGAGAGAGAGAGAGAGAGAGAGAGAGAGAGAGAGAGAGAGAGAGAGAGAGAGAGAGAGAGAGAGTAGAACGAAAAAAAAGCAAACTAAACGTCCCCGCCATATTGCTAAGGAGAAGTTCGATATCCAGTATTTGTGGTCACGCGAGAACGCATATCCCTTGTGAACGCGGCGTCGTCTATTTGAACGCCCCGGCGAAGAGTTCGGATTTTTATCCTCTCTTCTTGTGAACTCCATGTAATATTCTTTCCGCTATACTGTGTAGTATTCTTTGAAGATTGTGTGTTCTGTGTTTTTTTTTCTATTGTGAATAGAAAAGTTTTTTTTTTTTTTTTTTTTTTTTGTCAGAACGTCGTTGAAAGATTTCCCTTTTCTTCGTCTGGAAAATTGCTAAACCTTAAATCTGTTTTTGATCTATTTCCAGTAAGTCATTTTAATATCTTTTTCACCTGGACATTCCGCAACACCTACAACGCTTAACAAGGAATCTCCTGCATTCCATTTCGTATTACAACAATCACACGATGCAGCTCTTTCTCATCCTCATCCGGTCGTCCCTCATTGCTTGCCGAATTTTACTTTTACTCATCCGGATATCCACGATCAGATATTGCTTTTGTTTATTCATTTTGTTTCATATTTGCCTTACTTCATATTATGATGTGTTAATTACATATTGTTACTTTCTACTCTTTTCTCTCGTTAGATATAAATCTACACGACGACTTGTATATATATTGTTATATTCTAAATCCTTATTTAGTAATTATTTTCTCTCTCTTCTTTTCTTCTCTTCCTTTTGCCGCAGTCATTACAGTTATTCCATGGCACACATGTATCGCTTCTTCTAGGTTTTCTTTGACCTTCGAAATAATGGAGATGATTTACTCCACCTTCGCTGTCTATATTTCATTCGTCTTCTAGACTAATGACCCCTTTGAATAATAAAAGCTTCTTCATAATTTCTGATGGTTTATTTGACCTGCATTTCTTCTCCTCCAAATTGTTCTACTTCTCTTTCTTCTCTTTCCACCATCATCCCCTTCTCTTACTTCTTTTCCCCCTTCCTCTTTCCCCTCTTTCTGATTCCTCCTCCTCCTCGTCCCCTCCCTCTTTTCCACTCTTCATACGTCACCAGCATTGCATTCCCTTAAAACATTCCACCTCAGTTCAACATTCCAATCAACATTCCTCCCCACCCCATCTTGAATAACCAGCCTCCTCTTATTCATCCCCTCATCCTCTCCCCTCCCCCTCCCTCCCCACCCCCTTCCCTAATTTCCAACCCTAGGAATAATATCGGATTGGTGAGGAGAGAAATATTTGTATCAAGTGTTCCTGTGAGTTGAGGGGTCTATTTATTCAAATTTTAGTAAAGTAATGTATTCCGCTCACATTCCCCCGGGACCGCGAGCCTTACCCACGCCGCTATCAACGCTGCAATTATCCACGACAGAAAAGGGCAGGCCACAGCTCGCTCTTACCGCTAGTGTAATGAGTCGGTTATAACTACATGGCACAGGGCTCATGCGGGGCGAGAGTGCCACGTCGTGATATTAGCATTTAAAGTGGCACCTTTCTCTCGGATCACGTTGCTGTTGCTAGCGTTGCACGGTACGCATTCACGTGTGTGTGTGTGTGTGTACGTGTGTATGTGTGTGTGTGGTGGGCGAGGGGGGGGATTGGATGTGTTGGGGTATATAGGTATGTTTGTGTATGTGGGTGTGCGCGTTTGTATATCATGTACGCATCTGTGTACGGATATCCGATGATTTTTATCATAATATAGTCAAGGTCAAAAAAGGATATTCAGAAAACAAAAACAAAAACGAAGAACGTTTTAAAAGTATGAGAGAGAGAGAGAGAGAGAGAGAGAGAGAGAGAGAGAGAGAGAGAGAGAGAGTTATTTTTAATGCAATGTCCATTATCCTATTCAGTCTTGCTTCTCGTTACCGAAAGTTGCACAAGAAAAATGTAAACACATACCAGCCGAAAACTAATATAAGCAGTAAAAGGGGAAAGAAGTAGAAAAAAGACCTTTAATTAAGAAGCAGCAAAAGATGAAGAAGACAAAAGAAAGGGGGGGACAAAGAAAAGAAGGAGTAGAGGAAGAGAAAATAAGAAATAAAAGACGAAAAATAAGAAAATAAGAAGAAAAAAGGGGGAGAAGAAGAAAAAGAAGAAGAAAATAGATAAAGAAAGAAGAAAAGAAGAAAAGAAAAAAGTGTCGTGAACTCAAAGGCATCATGATAAGTTCGTAAGTGATCGTGCCATTGTGCCGACCTATGCGTTAGGGATTTTCCTCTTCCCGCAAGGCGAAGGTAAGGAACGAACGTGTGTGGTTATTCTAGGTATCTAATCCCTTGATAATTCCTTCCTTCTTTGCGCCTTCGTCTCTCCTCTGTCTATGACTGTGTATTTCTTTTATATATATTCTCTGGAGGGATGAGCTAAGCACTCGTTCAACTTTCTAGTTCTTACTTAGAACGCGTTGTATTACTTACTCAAGGAGTCACCTTGGCTATTGTTATTGGTTTATATAAGTATGTATACTTCTTGTTGTATTTGAATATTTAATGGTATGTGTATAGAGTACGTGAACCTTTAACACTTTAAGGCAACGTGGCGGTCCTTGGCTGACATCCAGATGACGTCTCAAATTCTGTGAGCTTCCTCCTGACCTTGTTACCTTTGCAGTATTCTACTATTAGTTAATCACCGATTTTGTTCTATTGCTCAGTTTGCAGATCCATAACATTAGGTGTAATGGTGTTTCTAAAGTTAATGATGTTAGGTAATTTAAAAGCACGTTTTTCTATCGCGGACATTGAGCAAGTCAGTGTTAAACATACCGTCTGGAAAATTTGTAGGTTTAGGGGATCTCACTATCAGTATTGGTACCATGAGGGTACCATGGACGCAGAACATTAAAACGAAGGAAAAGATAAGAAGTAGAAGTAGAACATATAAAAGAGAAGAAACAAGACGTTAAAACAGAAAAAAAACACCAAGAAAAAAGAAGAAGAAAATAATAATAGGATAAAGAAGAAAAATAAGGAAGGAGAAAACACACACTAATAGCTTAAGGCTTCTTCAGCAAACACCCTCACGAAAAAGAAAAGAAGAAGAAGAAGAAGAAAAAAAAAAGGGCAGCAAGAAATGAAATGAAAAATAAGAGGCTCCTAAAGCCTAGCCATTATCCCTGAAATCCCTGGCATCGCAACCCCGGCATCTTCCCCTTTACTCCGCCCATTTATCACCGCACTTTCCCCTTATCACATACGTTAATCACTCCATTTCGCTTATCACTTTTCTTCATAGTCGTCCCAAAGAAACGCTCTCGTTCTGGTCGGTAAAGCATTAGTATCTTTTATTTGTTCGTATTACTGTATGGTCATTTTTAAATTACCATTGTTGTCATCATTTTCACACGCACACACATATAGATATGCATGGAGAGAGAGAGAGAGAGAGAGAGAGAGAGAGAGAGAGAGAGAGAGAGAGAGAGAGAGAGAGAGGGAGGGTGAGAGAGGGTGAGAAAGTGTGCGAGAGAAAGAAAATAAGTGTGTGTGTGTATGTGTGTGTGTGTGTGTGTGTGGAGAGAAAGAAAGAGAGAAAGAGAGAGAGAGGGGGGGGGGGAGAGAAAGAGAGACATGAATATCTTTGGCTAAGCAAAGATATGGATATATAAATTGAAATGATTGTATAAATAATCATATGTGACATGTAATGGAAAAAAAAATATATATTTTCATACATATCTCTAGTCAGTGACTGAAACA
>BOPN01001646.1:253200-255700 GCA_017312705.2 Penaeus japonicus
ATGCTATCAATCATGGGATGCGAGTCTGTACTCGGCCTATGTTTGTCTACACATGTATACGTAAAATGTGTGTGTGGTTATTTGAAAAAATAAAAAATAAAAAATAAGTATGAACTACGAAAAGTGTCATCATTCTATTTCATCATGAATATTCATTGGTATCATTATAGTGAATATAATAAAGGCAATAATGATAATTGATTATAATAATAGTGATAATGAATATGATATATGTAATAATGAAAATTATAGAAATGACAATGATAATAATGATGACGATGCAGATAATGCTTATAACAACAAAAACCAATATCTCTATTATCACGCCTACAATAATTATCAAACCATATTATCATATTATCCTTGCCAAACTCACTCTAAATGCCATCATCATCACCAATTTATTTTCTCTTAACGCGATCCCTTGAGGGTGAACGCCAGCCCATTCCCGACGCAAATATGTAACCGAGTCTCTCTCTCCCGTCTGGTATTATTAGCACCACGCGCACCGCACAGCGAACCCGATATTCCTTCTTTCCTTTCCCTCTCCAGCCTCTCTTCACCCCCCCCCCCCCCCCCCTACCCACGCCCCACCCGCCCTTCCCCCGCGAGAGACACCTTCGCTAACACCTTTAGTTCCGCAGTTCCCCGACCTCGGAACAGGAGCTGGTACGCCCTCTAACCTTTAACTCCATCGCTGGGAGGACGATGAACAGTCCTTGAGGATGTGGGGCGTCGGGAAAGTCCTCGAGTTGCGGTTTCTGTTGCCACTCGAATAGGCAAGCCTCGGGGAAAGATAGGCTGAAGGGTGGGCTGGAGGAGGATGGACCGGCCATTCTCTACGCCGTCTTTCATCTATTTTCAATTTCCTTTTTTTCGGAACCAAAAGAAAAAAAAAAAAAAAGATCTTACCCTTGATTTCACCACGAAATTCTTGGCGTTTTCGTCTTTCTTGATAAATCCGCAAATATATATTTCTGCTGAATGGACTACTGCTCATCGTCTTTTACGTACATCGTTCATTCACGCATTATCGAGTGATAGATGCTGTGAGGATTATTACGTACGACATCGTAGATAGTGCCTTAAGGCAAAAATTAGACCCCACCAAAATTTTGAAGATGGACCGCAAGAAGTTTGATAAGCCCGCTCCGTCGTGAGAGCGCGGCGCGAGGGCCTCTCATGCTCCCGAGCGGCCGGACTTCCTTCTCGTATGAAGGGAAGATTAAAGAAAATAACAGAGGAGGAGATTCCCCCCCCCTCCTCCCTCGTCGTTTCCCTCCCTTACACGAATATGCGTTTTATATTGGCTGTTAGCTACTAAATAATGATACAATGCAGCGTTTGAAGTAGATGAACGAGCACAATGGCCGTCAGTATTGAAAGGGAGTCATTAAATCTGTATAAAAATGATGAAATCGATGCCTGTTATTGGCTCGGCTCCCTGTCAACGAATAGATATAAAGAACTTTTCACCATAAGGGTAATTTTTCATTTCGTCTTGACAAAATGTCCATGTCAAAGACTACCATTCGGTAGGTAGAGTGGAGCTATGGGTTCGGTACCAGTAAAATGTTACTGTTTATGCTTATGCATTGAATATCCCACTATAAGAGATCTGCCATATACAGGTATTTTGTTGTGACAAAATAAAAGTATTGATTTGATAAATGTCGTTGCTCCATCAACTCCCATAAAACCCAATAAAACAAAATTGACACGAACAGGTGTGAACTGCCAGGACAGCCGTCTGTCAAGCTGTATTCACGTCCAGTACTTGATATATATGTATTGACTGGCTATATTTATCTTCGTGATCGAAGAATTTGTCATGTATACGTGATATGAAAGTGTTTCGTGTTTGTCGACTTCGTAAAGTGACATTTTCGATTCGACACCTGCGTGCTCCTGAAGAAATTCAGTGTACTGATAATTCCTCCCTTAATGTTATTTGGACTATTCTTTGATTCAGTAATTGACTTTTTATTCAGTGAACAAATCAATTTCCTTGTCGCCTCATTCTTGCCAACAAAGTCACGCGATTGTATTCCAAACATTCGTCTCTACACAGTATCTGCATGAGCTCAAACGTCCCTTTCAGATGGCGTCCTTTACACTTTTATTGATCCAGTCAAGTGGTCGAAAGAACCAAACAATTGCACTGGTACTTAATACTCACAAATTAATACTTCTGAAATGAAACACAAGATATTTATACACTATAAGGAATACTGCATAAAAATCACATGTAAATTAATTTCACATGCATTTGTGAGAAACATTTTGCGCATGTCTTTGCAATCAATATTATTTTTTCACATTGCAACTCATTATCATGGATTGGCATCTTCCAGTAGGCAATACGTCAGCATCATTATACACTGATTATCATGTATAATCCAGAAAATATTCCTCAAAACAACATTGCCATTGAGAGTCAGGTACAGCCTTAACAAAGAATTCCATGACGTCAGTACTTTTCTATGAGGGAATGGAAATG
>BOPN01001646.1:268200-270700 GCA_017312705.2 Penaeus japonicus
CTGAACTTACAAGCTTTATCGTTCTATCAATATACATTTACTTGAAAAAGTTGAAATACCAATATCCTATAAATATTACATCTGCGCATATTCCTAGTCCATTGCTTTCCGACTTGATCAGTATAACAAAAGGCAAATTCCAAATGTACATTATTCAGTATCTTAAATTCCTTTTCTTTAATACCTGTGGTAAACCTGTTAACGACAAACAGACAAAATCAGAGAAGCTCATCGGCATTACGAATAAGAAAAATCCAGAGTTTCTCAAATGAATTCTTATCTGGAACGTTAACCGGTGACTCACTATTCACACTACTTGAGGCCCCTCCTAACTAACTCAACTACGGTCATGAAGGAGTACTAATTATGATATCCTATTTAGTTTACTTCATTTGTCCTTTTGCTTTTGTTTTTTCTTTGTTTATTTTATTTGTTTCAGTTTTTTTTTCTATAATCCTAGCTTCCACTGACCTGACTCCGTTCTGATTCCCGAGCTACTTGGTCAGCCAGATTCTCGCTTAGATCCATTACGATTGCAATTTATCGGGTCTGATGCGTCGAGACTGGCTTCAATGCGTTATAATGATATATCATTGCGAAATAATGATTAACAAACTTCAAAATTCGTACACTGAAGAATCTCACCGTCCACGACTATATCAGAGCACATAAGAAAAGAACGCTATTGATCCGACTCGTTTAGTTCCCAAGATAGCGTTCTTAGAACTGGCCAGAAGTAAGGTAAGAGTAACCTCGGCATTAGCTTCCACCTCGTATCAGGCCAGCGGAACGTGTGCCTGCTGACTCAGGCACGGTCTGAAGTCGCTGAAATTGCTTTTGACATTTTAAAACGAATTCCTGTTAGACAAGAGCAAACTGAACGGCTCTTAGATTTCATTTTATTGCAAAATACTTTTCCAGTGAGACGTTAGAGGAACTTTTCGTCACATACATCTACATCTACGTACATGATAAAATGTTTCTTTCATGTTACTTTTGTGATTATATAGACAGTTTTTCTAATCTGGTACAAATATATACAGATATGAATTAGTCAATGAATAAGAAATCATATGAAATTTAACGTAAAACGATACTCTGGTGAATGGGGGTACAGAAGATAATTATCAAGTGAAATAAATAAATAAATAAATAGAATGAAGAAATTAAACGGAATCATTTCTACAGTCTTTAACATTCTCTCCCTCCTTTTCTCCTTTTTTTCCTCGCCTCTCTCCTTCTCCTTCTCCTCCTCTTCTATCTTCTGTAGGATCTCATCTTCCTCTGCTTTATTTCATGATTCATCTTCTACCTCCTCCTTCACATATCCCCAATGCATATGCCACTCTTTATCCTTTCTCTCCTCATATTATCCATATTCTCCTCCTCCTCATCCTTATCCTTCATTTCACTCATGCCTTTCCCATCTGCCTCATTTTTTTTCTCTTCTTCTCTTCCTCGTTTTCCTTCCTATCCTCCTCAAATTCCACTCTCCTCTTCCTCCTTTATCTCCATTCCCTTCCACCTCCTCTTCCTCCTCCATATCCATTCTCCATTCTCCTCCTCCTCCTCCACCACCTTCTCCTCCTCCACATCCATTCTCCATTCTCTTCCTCCTCCTCCCCCTCCTCCTCCACCTCCTCCACCTCCTCCTCCTCCTCCTCCTTCTCCTGATTCCCCGTGCGACGCCTGCATAAGGTGCCAGTGATCTAGTTAAGCTCCCAAGTCCCATTCATGGCCAGTAGTCACTCCCAGCTGCGTCGCGAAGGAGTCCTAACTACGATATCCTCTTTTGTATGCAGTTCGTTTCTAATGGCCGCATTTCCCTATGCTTCGTCTAGTCTTCAATGTTTGCTTTGATTTTCTTTTTTTTGTTTATTATCGGTCTTCTTTGTTTGTTTTCTTGTTTTTGTTTTCTCTCTCCTTAGTGTGTATGCTTCATTTTTTTTCTTTCTTTCTTTTCTTTTGTCTGTTTGATTTTAGTTGTTTTTCCCGAATGGTCACTCGTATCTGACCGTCTCCATGCTCTGGCCTGGCTTCTCTGTTTACTTTGATTTTCTTTATCTTATATTCTTATATTTTCTTTGTTTAGGATTTCTTTGTTTTTTATATTCGCTTTGTTTTCTCTTTCCTTAGTTTTTGTGTTTGAATGTTTGATTTTCTTTATCTTATATTCTCGATTTTATTTGTTTAGAATTTACTTGTATTTTCATATTAGTTTTTTTTTCTCTCTCCTTAGTTTTCGTGTTTGAATGTTTTGTTCCCATTTTCGTTCGTCTCTTTCCTTTTGACTTTATTGTTTCTATATTGCTTCCCCCATGCATCGTCTACGCTTCTCTGACTGCCTTCAGTTTCTCTTTTCCTTTTTCGTTTTATTTGTTTGTGTGTATTCTTTGTTTTCTTTTCTTTTGGTTTGGAATTTTCCCTTCAGTTTTATTATTGTTATAATTTTTTATTCATGTATCTCTCCTTTTATTGCTTTTCGTTTGCCTTACATTTT